>BQNB010023346.1:45743-61914 GCA_026074375.1 Tanacetum coccineum
TACGTAAGGTGTGCTGAAAAGGAAAAAAAACGTTGGTGACATAGATGTGGGTTATAAAACAACGTTGGACCAGTAGAATGATGTAACACATCAAACAAATGTCAATGGAATCCTAAAGAATATTGATGTGCATTGTTTATAAGAGTGTCATCCAATCCTAGATTAAAGCACGCATGACAGCAAGTGAAAGTCTACTCAGCTGGTATCCACTTGCTTGTTGAACGTCCTCAAAGGATATAACTTAGATTTAAGTTGTTTTAAAGTTCATAGTCTTTAGTATGGCTTTGTAATCGTTTTATGAAAAAGAACTAGACGAGGGTGCAAGTTTAATCCCACTCACTTAGTTTATGTCATTCTTTTTTAGTAGTTTAATCGTTAGCATGATTCTCATCTAATATTCAAATTCTTTGTGATATCAATGCTGACATAGAGATACAGGAATCAGGGATTAACCACCATGATCCAATATATTAACGCAAACAAAATGTAAACTCAGAGATTGAAAAAAGCCATGGTAAAATATGTGTGGTTAAGCTGAATCAGCATGCGAGCACCGCATCACGCAAGTGTAGCAAGGATCAATATTGGTTGTTATTACATTAATTAGGCTTATGGTTACTAATGGGAGTAATATCCATGAAGTCCATATACTGTGTGTATTGTGTCCGACAATACATTTCCATTAGTTAAAGAGATCGTTTAAAACCATATTACTTTGTTTCAGTTTGTGTAATCCCATTTACCTACAGCTGACATGTGGTAATTGCATGGCAAATGAATTGTTTGATCATCACTGATTTACTTTTAAGTTATTGTTAGGTTTAGAATGAAGTTTTCGAGAACCCGTGTGTCAATTTTATTAGGTTAATTAGTATTAAGGTTTAGGATTGCAGTTCGTTGTCTGCAAAAAAGAAAAATGTATGTCACTAAGGGTTGATCAAACTTAATCACGCTGGTTCAGGGAATGAATGAATTAATAATGTTTAAGGATATAAGACTAGGTGTATGACCGGGCGTAATAAGGGTCGTAAGACAGAATCTTGGACACCCAAGATGCGTCTTCTCTTATTACGGTTCAAGGTGAGCAAGCGTCTTCAATGGGTAAAAGTGTGGCCAGGGTTAAGACCAACTCGTGGGATGAAAAGACAAGCCCCAACGGCTAAAAATGTATCCGTTGAACAAATTTATTATTAAGAATTAAATTTATTCCCTATAAATACTCCAATACTCTTTCATTTTCATTTACATTTCAAACAAATTCTTTCTTATACAATCAACACATCTCATCTAAAACAAATGGATTCCGAACAACTTTTTTTACATCTATAGATGAAGAAGAAGTTAGTAGTGTCGAACTTGAGTTTTTAAAAGAGGCGGCGACATACTATATGAACTATAAAGCTTCTACTTTTACAATCCCAGAAACATTGATCGTTACAGAGCTCATGATCATTTAGTGGCCGCTTTGATTTCTTTACAAGAAACTCTATGGTTTGTACGAAATTTTGTTTCGTAAGCAGTTCTGAAGTAAGTCGAGCATCTATTCACACCACATGGTCCGGAAAATAACTGAGTAATTCAAGTTGGTATTTTCAACAAAATACTGATTGTTCATTAAGAGTTGGCATTTCCCTATTAATGAAGTATACCTCTGGAGTCTATCGATTTGCATACGATACCAATTCTAATGCTCTAAACGAATATCTACTATGGACTTATATGGAGACGAGTTTTTGCGAAGGCCAACTTATAGACTAATATTCAAATACTCGTTATGTTTTTGTATGAGGGGAATAAACATGTGTTTTCTTGGTTGTTAGGACGCATAATTTGTATGGGGGTTGAGAGCGGAGAATTGTGGGGGCTGAATTGCAGTAAATGAGCAGTAATCGTTGTGTGATGAGTATTTGTAGGGGTGATCACGGGTCACCCCATTCATTTTATTGGAAGTGGTTGTCTCACAATACTTATGAATTTGACATGTGTTCTTTGGTGTTTTTGGGGCGAACAGTGACTTCAACGTTCTCAAAGATGGGAAATCACAAGAGGTCATGTTTATGCCTAACAGTGTGCCTTATAAATGAAGATATTATCTTACTCCAGAATGGTTTGTTCTTGTTAAGTCTATTTCACAGTCATGTGCGAATGATACGAAGCAAATAAGGTATAAGGAATTGCATGAAGCATCAAAAAAAGATGTAGAACAAGGGTTTAGCGTGCTAAAGAAAAAGTGGGCTATAATAAAAACTCTCGCACGGCCAATGACTCTTAAGAAAATAACAAATATAATGTACACATGCATCATATTACATAATATGATTATGAAAGACAAAGAGATGTCAATCTCTTCTCAGTTTTTCCAGAGGAGCAACACCTTGATGATAATCTCGTACAAATGTATGAAGAAACGTTACAAGTTGTTATAGCGAAATAGTTTCCGAGTAACCCATCTAAGCCTTAAAGCCGAATTAATGGAACACATTTGGCATCGAACACATGCACACTAATTTGTAGTTTCATTTTATTTGAATTTTTATTGTAATGTTTCTAATTTTATTTGAATTATTAAGGTAATTTTTTCTAATTATTAATGAAATTTTAGTTTTAGTGTTGAAAATATTACAAACATAAATAATACTGCATATATAAGTGAGAAGAAAGAAAGACAAGAAGCAATTTGATAAGCAACCTATTAATCTTGTATCAATGGAGGTTTTGTTGTCACATACTCTTACCAAGAAGATTTTTTTTTTTGAACTTCTTAGTTCTTACTAAGAAGATGAACCCAAAACAAATAAAAAATTCGTTTGCAATTTACTCGTATTTTTTAATGACCAGTGGATCACTAGTAGCTGTGACTTTCAATAAAAAGTTCAAATTTAACCCCTCTAAATTATAATATAGCAATTCAGTTATGGTTAAATTTCATACTATGAACGTTTTTTGAAAATAAAAAACACTACACTAGTTTGAAAATAAAAAAAGTGTATGTTGCTATCGAAAAAAAATTTAGCCTCCCTCAAAATAAATTTCTAACTCCGTCCCTTCTTACAACATTAGGATTCATGTGGAGTTAAAGGTTTATATAGAAGTTCATTATGAAAATCGTTGTTTTAATGGACGAGTAACCCAATATCGAGCTCATTTGATTTTAGACTACGATTTGATAAAGAGTGGTTTGCAACATATTCAATTACAACTAACTTACCAAACACAAACCTTAAACAAAAAAACCACAACTTGCAGTTATCGTCCTCATCAACCACATATAATTATAGATATGTCCTTTTATGTAATTTTACATCTTATAATTATAATTAACAGTTAATTTATGAAACACTTTTATTAAAGAAAAAAACAACTTGTAGCTCATGTTAACAGCTTGTAATTTACGCACTTTAAAAAAGATAAAGACTAAATCTACAACTTGAACATACCACAAGGGAAATTTTTACAATTTACACCAAAACATTACATCTTTTATCTGGTAAAGAAAAACGAAAAGTGAAAACTTTCGTATTTAAAAAAAAGAATGAATCCTTATTAGGTATGCTTCTTCAAATTATTTTTATTATTTTTAATTTTCTTTTATTATAAAGACTAAAAATTTCCTTATATAACATTAATTCTTAAAATTTTCGTTTTTATTAGAAGATGTTTCAAAAGATAAAAAATACACATGTACTCAAAAGTTATTATATGATAGTAGAAGGGAGTAGATTGTAATATCTTTCCAGAAAAAGGTAAACCAATACTTGATACCATTATCTTATTTTGTTTTTCCTGAAAAACTCACAACTCTCCGCAATTTAGGATATTCTTATACATCTATGTGAAACCCCTACTGCCGATTTGACCCATCTATGCAGTAAGTATGTGTGCAGTAAGTATAACACAAGCTATATTTATAAACTTCTCATTAAGAATTAGTTCATTAGTTCAAGATGAATATATGTATGCACAATATGCAGTAAGCATACCTATCGGAATTGAACTTGAGACAAGAAACCAAGAAAATTATTTTTAGATGCCCACCATTGGAATCAATCGAATGGAACTTTTTCCTCTTATGTATCGCAGAGAGCTTTTCTCGATGCCTAGAAACAGTGCATGTGGAAAATAAAGAGATCGTGGTTGCTTGTGGTCTTCATGCACGTATCACAGGTTCTGCCGAAATAATGTTGCCAATCATAAGCCAAACATTCAATATTAAGATGCAGAAGAAGAAGATTAAAGATCTTTAATTGCACTCACGTAAGTATACCTAAATCTATTTTGCAAATGCATACACTTTATAAGTATACTAAATATATTTCTCCAAAATCTGATTTTTTTTACAATTTAATCAAGGTTTTTAAAATTTTAGATTAAGTTTCTTCCAAAGTAATGCAGTAGACGGAAGAACTTTATTTAGATCAAAGTCCAATTTTACTGAACCACCAACATTCCGACCATGGGATTCATCTTTTGCCAAATCTTCTTGCATACGTTCACTGCTGTAAAAAAGATGTGTTGCCATCTGTATTTTGTCTCTCGGTCTCTCCCTTTGTTCAGCCTCTTCAGACTTTGGTGCTAAGTGGGGTTCTCCTGGCAATACTAAGTTTCTAGTCTGATTGTTTGTGCACCATCTTCTCATCCTGGTGCATATCAGGAGATTACCAAGAAGCTGATTCTTCATTTATGTGTCTTAACCTTTGCACCAGTAGAAGCTAGATTAGGCGGAACAACGTTGTTCATCGGTTTATCTCAGCACACTGAACAACTCCATCACCTTCTTTACGACCATTTGTAGCATACACAAAAGACAATATAGCAGAAGCATCTTTAATTAACCCGGAAGGATTAATCTCAAATAGTTAAAAAAGAGAATATATTTCTTATGAAGTTTGCTAACCACATTGGGGTGTTTGGCTAAGTATAATTTAGTTGCTAATTTGGTTATTGTATTATACTTTATAAAAGGTTATAAGAGGGTCTTATCAGATTTCATAATAGAGAGTTACGATAATAAGAAGTTGCAAAACAGGCTTTCCTGATTAGAAACAAAAAAATTACATTTGACATATATATGTTGTCCTTTTTTTGGTTTAAGATAAGAATTGGAACAAGTGGAAATATGAGCAGCTTAGTGTCATGTGCATTGATGTCAAGTATCTCCCTTAAGTGACTGCACAAATGATCTGGCTGGGATTTGGTTCTGTTTAAAATTCGTTTTTTCATTCAAGGTTCAGGCCATCTAACTTAACCTTACTGCTTCTGGATTTTGTGTTGCATTGAAGTTAATATTGGATACTGATTTGGACAAGGCATATGAGTGTTTCAGAATTTCTGTTTTATAGCTTTGCTTTTCACATATACTCTGCATTCACAATGGTACTTATCTGCAATTTTTTTGCATTGACTTGGCTCTTGAGAAGTTCTGTTGTTCAGCAAAAGAGGAAGTAAAGTCATTAGAATCTCTATTGTCATATGGTCAAGTTTTAGTCTATTAGCATCTCATTCCAAAGCTATACCGAGCACATAATGTATTAGTGTCGTCTATCTATAGAAGTCATGTCATCACACTAATCAATGACAATATAATTGCCTGGACCTTGAGGAGCTTGAGTTTGAGTTTGGGCTGGTGGGGCTTGAGCTGCAATTTGGGCTTGTGGTCCAGGCCTGAGCGTTTTAGCCTTTAAGCAAACGTGACCAGCATCTATGTTTTGATAGTAATGCACTAACTTGGACCAGTCTTCATCTCCCCTTAAAGGTGCATTTTGGTGGCTGAAATTGACAAGCTCTAGTTTAAAGGCGGTTTTGTCCCTTTGAAGTACCTCCTCTATGACGGAAATAACTTGACTCCATGTGTTTCTCTCCTGAAAGGTGAGAGCGATTTCACCACGAGCAGGAGGCAGTGGCTTCAATCTCACAAAGAGTTGCCGGCCGGGCCGCCCATTTGCCAAAATTTCGCCCCAATAAGGATCAACCCAAGTGTACTTACGATGAGTGGCCATTTGGTTCAAAAGGACTGGCATATCCACTACATATTATTAAAAAAAATGGTCAGCGATATAATGTTAGTGGCTTATTTTGAAACTTTTCGGCTTATATGAGTTCCTTACGAGTGATAAACCTATATAAGCCGAAAAGTTTCAAAATAAGCCACGAAAATCAAGCTTCCATGTTCACATATTTAGTTTAAAATAAGAGCATTCACAGCATTATCACATTAAATCACTATAAAAAGTTAAAAACACCATTTAAATAACAGAAATAACAAACTTTCAAACAAATTTATTAAACTAACAGAAATTACTTTTAACCAACTTTCATTTTAAATGAACAGAAATGAACAGGTAAATAATAAAAATAACAGCAGTAAATAAAAAATTAGAAAAACTTACAATTAGAAAAAGCAGTCTGAATACTCCAACAAATACCCATTAAACCAAGATCCCAAACCCAAATCAAAACACAAACTATAATTAACAGATCTAACTCAAAACCCCCAATTTGAAAGACTTTAAAAATCTATTACAATCTATCAAAAATTTCAAGCAAACTAATCTATCAACCAACACAATATTTTTGTGGCTTATTTTGAAACTTTTCAACTTATATAGCCGAAAAGTTTCAAAATAAGCCACGAAAATTGAGCTTTCTTTCACATATTCAGTTTGATAAAACAAATCTCTCAATAAATTTCAAGCAAACTAATCTATCAACCAACACAATTTTTTTGTGGCTTATTTTGAAACTTTTCGGAATTGAGCTTTCTTTCACATATTCAGTTTGATAAAACAAATCTCTCAATAAATTCAAGCAAACTATTCTACACCAACACAATATGTTTGTGGCTTATTTTGAACTTTTCAACTTATTTAGCCGAAAAGTTTCAAAATAAGCTACGAAAATTGAGCTTTCTTTCACATATTCAGTTTGATAAAACAAATCTCTCAATAAATTCAAGCAAACTATTTTACACCAACACAATATGTTTGTGGCTTATTTTGAACTTTTCAACTTATTTAGCCGAAAAGTTTCAAAATAAGCTACGAAAAAATTGGGCTTTCTTTCATCATATCTCAGTTTGATAAATAAGATCTTCTCTGATAATTCAAAGCAACATGTCTGTACACGCAACAACAATCTGTTTGTGTTATTTTGAACTTTTAAACTTATTTAGCCGAAAAAGTTTTCTCAAAAATAAGCTACGAAAATTGAGCTTTCTTTCACATATTCAGTTTGATAAACAAATCTCTCAATAATTCAAAGAGCGTAAACTATTCGCACCAACACAATTACGTTTGTGAGCTTTATTTTGATGCTTTTTAAACTTATTTAAGTGCGCGAAATAAGTTTCATAAATAAGCTGAAACGAAAATTGAGCTCTGTTCTTTTCACATATTCAGAGTTTGATATAAAAACAAATAATCTACTCAAATAGATTCAAGCAAACATATTTACACAATCACAATGTTGTTTGTGGCTTATTGAAGCTTTTAAATCTTTGATTTGAGCCGAGAAAAGTTTTCAAAAGAAAGCTGACGAAAAATTGAGCTTTCTTTCACATATTCAGTTTGATAAAACAAATCTATACAAATAAAATTCAAGCCACACTATTTTACACCAACCACTATAATGTTTGGGCCTTTGGATTTTGAACTTTTTCAACTTATTATAGCCGAAAGTTTTCAAAATAAGCTACGAATATTAGGGGGCTATCTCTTTCACATTATATCAGTTTGATATAAAATGAAATCTATTACAATAATTTTCCAGAAGAAAACTATTTACACCAACACATATGTTTGTGGCTTATTTTTGGAACTTTCGAACTATTTAGCCGTAAAAGTGTTCAAAATAATGTACGACAAAATTCGAAGCTATGTCTTTCACTGTATTCAGTTTGGAAAATAAATCTAACTCAGATACATTCAAGCAAACATATTCTGCAACCGATACACAATGTGGTTTTTGTGGCCTTATTTTGTAACTTTTCAATCGTAGATTTTAGTCCGAAGAAGTTTCAAAATAGCTAAGAAAAATTGAGCTTTCTTTCACATATTCAGTTTGATAAAACAAATCTTCTCTAATACATTCAAGCAAATTTTCTACAGCAACACAATCTAAAAATCTGTCAAAAATTTCAAGCAAACTAATCTATCAACCAACACAATATTTGTGTGGCTTATTTTGAAACTTTTAGGAATTGAGCTTTCTTTCACATATTCAGTTTGATAAAACAAATCTCTCAATAAATTCAAGCAAACTATTTTACACCAACACAATATGTTTGTGGCTTATTTTGAACTTTTCAACTTATTTAGCCGAAAAGTTTCAAAATAAGCTACGAAAATTGGGCTTTCTTTCACATATTCAGTTTGATAAAATAAATCTCTCAATAATTCAAGCAAACTATTCTACACCAACACAATATGTTTGTGGCTTATTTTGAACTTTTCAACTTATTTAGCCGAAAAGTTTCAAAATAAGCTACGAAAATTGAGCTTTCTTTCACATATTCAGTTTGATAAAACAAATCTCTCAATAAATTCAAGCAAACTATTCTACACCAACACAATATGTTTGTGGCTTATTTTGAACTTTTCAACTTATTTAGCCGAAAAGTTTCAAAATAAGCTACGAAAATTGAGCTTTCTTTCACATATTCAGTTTAAAATAATACCTCCATAAAACGCTGCCAACTCAGTCAGGTTCATGACGCCCGTATCCAGTTCAACGAGTGACTTTGCTGTGATTCGATTTGCCATCTTTAAAGAAAAATAATTATTAACAGTGTCTAATTAGTTTAACCGGAAAGAAGGAATACCTTTGGGTTGCGGCTCTACACAAACAAATGACCTAAAAAATAAAACAGGTCCTTAGTTTATATAAGCATTAGATTTTGTTTGGGTTAGTTGGCTTATTGGGCTTACTTGGCCTTAGTGTTGCTGTAATAATTCTATAATCCCTCGTACCATAATTATAGTCCAAATTTTCTTTTTGTGTTTCCAAAAATGGATAAGTAATTTAGATTAAGTTTACTATATCACATTCACTTGATGTTAGTATTACAAACTTTAAAGAAGGTATAAATTAATTGGTTAAAGGTAAAAGTGTTATTATGCAAAAAGTAAGAGAGAGAAAACTGTAATAATTATGTTTTTTTTAAACTGCGTGTTTTTTGTCGATAGACTATAATTATGGGACAGAGGGGGTAGTTTATAAAGCATATTTTTCTTTTTTAAAAAAATAATAATTACTTATATATTTAACAAAAAAAATTATTTCAAACATAAAAAGTTTTTATATTATGATAAATTTTTAATTTCCTTTATATATAATTATATATAAAAATATATATTTATATAAATATCTCTCAATAATTCAAGCAAACTATTCTACACCACACAAATATGTTTTGGTGCTTATTTTGAACTTTTCAACTTAATTAGCCGAAAAGTTCAAAATAAGCTACAAAATTTGACTGTGTCTTTCACATAAACAGTTAATAAAACAAATCTCTCAATAAATTCGAAGCAAACTCTTCTACACCAACCCAATATGTGTCGCTTATCTTTTTGAACTTTTCAACTTATTTAGCCGAAAAGTTTCAAAAAAAGCTACGAAAATTGAGCTTTCTTTCACATATTCAGTTTGATAAAACAAATCTCTCAATAAATTCAAGCAAACTATTTTACACCAACACAATATGTTTGTGGCTTATTTTGAACTTTTCAACTTATTTAGCCGAAAAGTTCAAAATATCCACCGCAAATTGAGCCTACTTTCACATAGTCAGAATTTGATAAAACAAATCACATCAAATCAATTCAAGCCAAACTATTATTACACCAACAAAATATGTTTGTGAGCTTATTATGAACTTTTCACTATTATTTTAGCAGAGAAATAAAAGTTTTCAATAAGCTAGCCGAAAAAATTGGGGCTTTCTTTCACATATTCATTATTGATAAAATAAATCTCTCAATAATTCACGCAAACTATTCTACACAGCCCCCCAATATGTATGTGCTTATTTTGCACTTTTCAACTTATTTAGCGAAACGATCCAAATAAAGCTACGAAAATTGAGCTTTCTTTCACATATTCAGTTTGATAAAACAAATCTCACAATAAATTCAAGCAAACTATTCTACACCAACACAATATGTTTGTGGCTTATTTTGAACATGTTTCAACTCTATTTAGGCCGAAAAGTTTCAAAATTAGAGCAACAAAATTGAGCTTTCCATTCAGCATAATTCAGTTGATAAACAAATCTCTCATAATCCAAGCCAAACTATTCTCCACGCAACACAATATTTTTTTGTGGCATTATTTTGAACTTTCAACTATATTTAGCCGGAAAAGTTCAAAATAAGCTACGAAAATTGAGCGTTTCTTTCACATATTCCGTTTGAATACAACAAATCTCTCAATAAATTCAAGCAACTATTCTAACAACCACCACAATATGTTTTGTGGCTTATTTGACTTTCAACTTAATTAGACGAAAAGTTATCAAAAATAAGCTACGAAAATGAGCTTTTTCCCATTAGTCAGTTGATAAAACAAATCTCTCAAAAAATTTCAGCACACTCTTCTACAGCCAACACCTATGTTTTGGCTTATTTTGAACTTTTCAACTTATTTAGCCGAAAAGTTTCAAAATAAGCTACGAAAATTGAGCTTTCTTTCACATATTCAGTTTAAAATAATACCTCCATAAAACGCTGCCAACTCAGTCAGGTTCATGACGCCCGTATCCAGTTCAACGAGTGACTTTGCTGTGATTCGATTTGCCATCTGTAAAGAAAAATAATTATTAACAGTGTCTAATTAGTTTAACCGGAAAGAAGGAATAACTTTGGGTTGCGGCTCTACACAAACAAATGACCTAAAAAATAAACCAGGTCCTTAGTTTATATAAGCATTCGATTTTGTTTGGGTTAGTTGGCTTATTGGGCTTACCTGGCCTTAGTGTTGCTGTAATAATTCTATAATCCCTAGTAGAGATGAAAATCCAAACCGGTTTTTTAAAAAACCGGTCGAAAAAACCGAAACCGGTTTTTTAAAAAACCGGTTTTTTTTAACCGGTTCGGTTAAATATAACCGAACCGGTTAGACCGGTTTTCGGTTTTTTTACAATACCGGTTTTTTACCGGTTTTAAAACCGGTTTTAACCGGTTTTTTAAAAAAACCGGTTAAAACCGGTTTTTTTTTTTTTTTTTTTTTTTTTTTTTTTTTTTAAATTTTTTTTTTATAACCGTTAATAGTTTTTAAAAAAAAACCCGGTTTTAACTACTTGAGTACTTGAGTACACTAATATGTTTTTAAAAAAACACTAATAGTTTTTAAAAAAACACTACTTGAGTACACTAATATAACCGATAAGTAGGGAAGTAGGAGGAAAAACAATCAACTTTTTTAAAAACAAAAACAAAATTTTGCACACTACTTGAGTACACTAATATGTTTTCGGATGTATGGCCATGGCCGAAGCTCGAAATGTATTAGATATTGTATATATTTCTTTTATGTGTATACTGTATTGTTAAATAAAAAGTTATAGGTTGTAGTTTTTTCAGTAAATGTTTCCGGTGCAAGATAAAAAGTTATGATTGTATATGTTTCAGATTATTTTCGTGTATTTGTTTAATTTAAATGTTTGAATAATTAACAAGTTAATTAAATCAAAATATTCGAAGTGTGTTAAATTCCCCAACCAAAACCGAACCGGGTATAACAAACCGATTCCGAACATTTATACCCGGAAAAAAACACCGAACCCTGTAAAAAACCGATTCCGAAAATTATAACCGAAAAAAACCGCTTCCTAACTTTATACCTAAAAAAACGATTTTCAAAAAACCGATAAAACCGAAACCGGGTATTAGAAAACCGGTTTTTTTAAAACCGTTTTCCATAATAACCGAAAGCCACGGTTAACAACCGATTATTGCATCTCTACTCCTACCCCCTCATAATAGTCCATAGTTTTATTTTGTCTCAACTTAATGACCACTATCACAAACATAACTCAGTAATATTAGATAAGTTTACTATATCACTTCCACTTGATTTAGTACTTATCAAACTTTAAATGAAAGGTATAAATTAATTGTTAAGGTAAAAAGAGATATTTGTGCAAAAAGAAAGAGAGAGAAGCTAATAATATAATATATTTTTTTTAAACTGGCGTTGTTTTTTGTCGATGACTATAATTTATGAGTAAGAGGGATAGTGTATACGACATTATTTTTCTTTCTTAAAAAAATAATAATTACTTATATATTTAACAAAAAAAATTATTTCAAACATAAAAAGTTTTTATATTATGATAAAATTTTAATTTCCTTTATATATAATTATATATAAAAATATATATTTATATAAATTCAGTTTTCGTTCAAATTGTCAAACTCATATCCAACCTGAAAATCAAGTTTGTAGTTCGGTTCGGTTTTGGTTTTTGGTTTTTCTGCTCACCCCTAAATCTACTAGTTAAAAACCCGTGTAATACACGAACTGTCTAAAATTATTTTAGTTTAATTAATTGTTAATATAGTCCAACTATAAAGATGACATGAATACAAAATTTTGTTATTGATTCAGCCTCCTCTGCCATCCTTGAAATATCATCTTGTTGCCTCTGATCCGCCAACCTTATAATATGATCATCTTGCTTAGAACTGTATGTGTATTTGTAATGGTGTGTCAAGTTTAAACCAAATTTAGTACGTATTTAAACACTAATACATAAACACCTAATAACAATATAAAAATAGTAAATTTATTACCTCACAATCATCTTTCTCCTCTCCATTTTGAGATAAGTTGCAAAATCCATTTAACACCGATAAATCGGTAGCAAAATCTAGGATGGTTGGTTGGCTAACGGGATTCGAAGGCACGAAAAAGTATGGAACATCTCCATTAACATCACAGTTATACAAATCACTAACATCCGGATAAAGATACAAAATTATAAACAAATTGTAAACTTTACTTAAAGGTTAACAAATGGTAAACATATGGTTACCTTTTCGGAAGATGTGTCGTCTTTGTTGTGCGGCTCATCATCCGATATGTCCTGTAAAAGCTCTTCCTTTTGAAAAAATTTCTTCAAATTTTCTTCCTTTTGAACGCATTCTCTTTTAAGAGTAATCACCTGCAAAAAAGAAAGAATGTTTGAACAAACCAAACCTATTAGTATACCATGAAGATGGGTACTAAGCTATGAACAAACAAAACCAACTGTGGGGTAAAGACTAAACTGTATAATAGTCTCCAATTTGAAGATGCGTACTTTCAAACTCTTAATCTCTTTCGGTAGTGTCAACAATCTTTCACATATACCCTCCAAATCACGAACACGATCAAATAGAGCAGCATCTCGACCTTTCTCTCTACCACGTAAAACCGGATGAAATTTTTCATTGTCTTTCTGCTTTGCCGCAAGTGTTGTTGATCTTTTATTCAGAGCTCAAGCTTATGTTTTGAAGAAACATTTCTAATGGCATCATAAAGTTGCCTCCAAATGTGCTCATCCCAAGGATATGAGTTTCAAGCATCAAGATTGTCAACCATTCTCAGAAATACATCATCCACCACTGAAACCAACTCCCGACCCATGAAATAACCTCCAAAGATAACAACAAACAAAGTCGCATTGCGTCTTCATCACTAACCTTGGAAAACTTCTCTTCATCCTCAATTAAAGCTAAAACATCAATGACTTTAACATCATACCTTATCTTCTCTGGAAATAAACGATTACGAAAAGGGATATCACCATTCCTATACTTACGGAAACTAACCGACCCAACTTTAAAACCAGTAACAAGGAAAAACTTACGACGTCCAAAATGTAGACTATGTCCATTAATTGAATATATTAGTGGCAGATCAAAGCTATCATCATCAATACAACATTGTTTTTGGAGAATATAATGGATCATACCATCATCGGGTTTAACATACGTTATATCAAGCCAAGGTCCGAAACATGTTGTGTGAAACAGTGCAGAACTTCTTTTAGTCTATCTTTGATTAGCTTGAAGTAATGAAGTTTGCTTCTAACATGAATCCTAGTCGGATATTTCTATATTAACAAATAAATTTTAATATTAACTAAAGTATTAAAGATACCCAAAAAGTTAAGAGTTGCAGCGGTTCATGGTGACTACAATATCAAATCTATCAAGACATAAACAATGTACCCAACGGTTAAAAAAACAAGAAACAATGTAGTGCACTAAGCAATAAAGATTAAGATATAACATAAAGATATCTCATATTAATTCATCATAAAATAAAGAGTTACATAGATTTCCCATAAAACATGAAACACATTAAGATATCAAGATATAACATAAAGATATTTCATATTAATTCATCATAAAATAAAGAGTTACATAGATTGCCTTGAAAACATGAAACACGTTAAGAAACCAAAAACCACTTAAATGTGATTAGCCAAAACCCACAAAACATGAAACACATTAAGAAACCAAAAACCACTTCAGTTTCTTCCCATGTTCCTAATCCAGTCAAGATACCACTTCTTGCGACTTAAACAGGTGTATGACTCAGCTTCCAATGTTCTAAAACGCTCAAGTTTTTCCGTTTCTGGAGCCAGAATCTCTTTATATTAAGCAACCGCCTTAACGGCAAGCAAACGATTTCCGAGAGACCTAATCTCTTCCATCAACTCGTTACGCTGCCTCAACCTCCCACTTATATCAATACAACGTTCACACAAATATGAACCTGTGAAATACTATATTATCTTAAAATTAACACATATAATGGAGAAATCTAGAGAGAGAAAGAGATGGTTGGACAAATTCTAGTAAGAGAAAGAAAGAGAGAAAACTTTGATATGAAAATGAACCAACACCCTCTCCAAGGCATGGAGAGGGTATATAATCCTTTTGTTAAGGCCGGCCACCCATGGGCTTTCTATGGGCTTGGCCCGTTTAGCTTACACTTTTCCAAATATTATACTACGAGCTACGATATCTATATTTTATGAGTGACCGGGTCTTTTTAGTAATCCTAACAATCTCCCTGATGTGTGCTTAAACACACATCATTTATACCCCAGAAAACACTATAAAACGGACTAATAATCATAAAATATGAGTAATTATATTGCAAATATGTTTGGTTTGTGTTATTATGTCTTACAGGTACAAATGATTGAAAACAATGCAAAAACGATAATTTTTGGGTGACTTTCGACGATGTTTTCACGTTTATCTTTTTGGGTAAAAGGGGAGTTTACCCCGGTAAATTATATTAACCCAAATCAAATAAGTACAATGGAATGTGGCTGACATGCCACATTAACCTCAAGCACAGCTTGAACTTCTACCTAATCGAATGACATGCCATTCGATTAAACATAAGACAAAACAAAGTTTTCACGTTTATCAAGATTCAAACGAACCCAAAAAATTCCTCGAGCACTTCGTTGGAAAGAGCGCGAAAATACGAGTTTATCGGTACCTTACTCGCCCCTTGAACCTCTTTTATTTGAACCATGTCACGTTTTATTTGAACCTTTTAGTAATTTGACCCGGCCCAGTTTATTTAGCCCATATATGAATTATTATGGAAGATATACTATGATGGATGGTGTAGCAGAGATGGTTTTCACCTATTTCTTATGCCTCCATCATCAAGGTCCCGGGTTCGATTCTGGGGGTGGCTTGGGTAAGGTATTAATACTTGATGCCACGTGGTACCACTCAGGTTGAGCCACGTGGCAACCTAAGCGATCCGGATCCGACCCGACCCGATCCAGACCCGGTTCGCCACCGTTGACCGGCGGTCAACAACCATTGACCGGTGGTTGATGACCCGTCGTTGACCCACCGTTGACCCGCCGTTGACCACCGTTGACCGGTGGCTCCGGCAGTGGCTCTGGTGACGGCGATGGTGGGCCCATAGGCCACGTGGCACCACTCAGGTGGTGACACGTGGCATTCTAATGATTACTACATGTGGCAGGTCCGAGGTACTGTAGCTTAGTACGAGGTTCAGGGGTGTCAGTCTGAGGAAGCAATCCCAAGGCAATCATGAGCCAATGATTAGCAATCATTGAAGCAACTAGAAGGAAACGTGTCAAGCAAATATGGAGGGCATCCCTGGTATTAATTAAATTAAGAGGGTTATA
>BQNB010023347.1:0-54633 GCA_026074375.1 Tanacetum coccineum
CCGGCACAAAAACATGTCTTGCAATTCCTTTTGGAGTGCAAATATCTCGGTTAGCTAGTTCAAGAGTCATAAGGGTGGGAATAAGCTCGGGTAATCCTAACTTTTTCCATACCGAGAGTGGCATCAAGTTAATGCTAGCACCTAAGTCGGCTAGGGCTTTGCACTTGAGCTCACTAAAACCACACGAAATGAGAAATTTCCCAGGGTCATCGAGTTTTTCGGGTAACTTCTTAAGGATAACCGCGGAGCAATTTTCACTAAGAGGTGTGTTTGCTAATTCAATAAGTTTCTCCTTGTTGGAAAGGAGACTCTTAAGCATCTTTTGATATTTTGGGATAAGAATTAATGCATCGGCGAAAGAGATATTGACGTGAAGTTGTTTAAACATTTGCCAAAATTTATGAATTTGAACTTCGTCTTTATCTTTTTGTTTCTCTTGATTCATTCGAGATGGATAAGGTATATTCGGAGAACGAGAATCCTTAGTATGAATCGCAAAATTTCTTTGTCTCGGAGTTTTAGCTTTTTAGACTAGAAGAGGTGGGACCTTAATGGTAAACTCGAAGTTATCCTGGTCCGTGAAAGTCTCCTCTTCACGTTCATCCTCCTCCGGATTTATGAATGGAGGTGGGATAGGAACGGAAGGTCCATCAAGAACAAGACCACTTCGGGTGGTAATGGCTTTTAATTCTCCCTTCGGGTTAACAACGGTGTTGCTCGGGAGAGATCCCGATCCCGAAGTAAAAGCGGTGTTCATTTGGAAAAAGCTAGCCATCATGTTCTTAAGCTCATTTGTTTGATTAGACATTGAAGCTTGAATCGAAGACTTCATTTCATTTCTTAACTCGTTTTTGACATTGTCGATTTGAGCTTGCATTGCTTTGATATTAACCTCATTCATTTTCTTAATTTTTTCTAAGTCACTTGAAGTAGCAACTTGAGGTCCTTGAATTGGAACTTGATAAGAATTAGTACTTTGATTAGCTCTGTTTTGATTGTAACCTTGATTGTACCGGTTTTAGTTATTTTGCACATTCGGTTGAGCAAAACCCGGTGGACGAATCTGGTTAGAAACATTCGGAGGACGATAGCCGGCATTTCCTTGATTATAGTTTGTTGCGGCTGCTGAAACGTATCCTTGAATATTATCGTGATAGCCAAAAAAAGTGTTGCCATCAGTGGCAGGACACTGTCGATAAGAATAAGAACCGCCACAAGTTACGCAACTTTCCTCGACAGCTTTTACGGAAGCTGGAGGTGGTGGTGGTTGAAGTTTTTTCAAAACCTCGGTCATCGCACTAGTAACGACACTAGATACGACATTGGCTATTTCGGAAGAATCAACTTTACTTTCCTTAGATTGAGAAACAATCGGTTTGTTTCTAGAATTTCGAACCTTGGATTTGTTTTCAATAATTCTCAACACGTCTTGGGTACTTCATTCTAAAAGATTGCCACCGACGGCAGAGTTTAACAAATCTTGATCGGATGAGTTTAAACCATTATAAAAGGTATCGAGTTGATGCAACTCGGTAAAACCGTGATGAGGGCATGCTCGAAGTAAATCCTTGAAACGGTCCTATGCTTCGTAAAAGGTTTCTTCAAAACGTTGTTGGAAATTTGAAATTTCATTCCGAAGATTGGTTGTTTTCGAGAGAGGAAAGAAATGGTTGATGAACTTGGACACAAGATCGTCCCAAGTTAGAATAGAACGCGGAGGTTCTTTGTCGAACCAAATCCGGGCTGGACCATTGATAGAAAACGGAAAGAGCATGAGCTTAATCGAAGTATCGGGCACATCTTTGTACTTCAATGTTGAAGTAATCTTGTTAAAATAACGGATATGAGTGTGTGGGTCCTCTTTTTCAAAACCGAAGAATTGTTTCGAAGTAACAAGATTGATAAGACTATGCTTGAGCTCGAAATGCTCTGCTGGAATTGGAGGAACAACAATTGCCTCCGCGTAACCCTCGATGGGCGCACGGAGTAATTCCGCCATAGTACGCTGCTCTTCCATCGTAACTACGGGAATTGGATCAAGAGCGAACGGTTCGACTCTTTGTTTTGATCGTCTACGATTCCGACGTTTCGAATTCAAAGGATTAGAAGTAGAAGGATTCGAAGAAGATTGATTAATGAATTTGGAAGAAGAACGGGTTTGCATACACTAATAATATAAAAAAGAAAATTTACACTAATTTTTTGGTTTTTTTTATATTGATTAATTCACAATTTATTTTAACGGACAAAACGATAAGACAACTTATACCAATAATCGACTTGCTTCACGGTAGCTCTTAAAAAGAAAAACGCACAAAGGAGCGGAAGGAATTAGCACGCCGAAGCGATTTAAAAGCGTTCTCCCTTTTTGGGTCGTAGTTCCGAGGAACAACCCGCCTTATACCCCTTTTAGAGTTTGTTAATCAATTCAAGGTGAGCCGTACTTGACAAGCGACACAAAGGCAAGTTTTAAATCTTTGATTCGAGTTGGAACTTATTATGATAATGCTTAAGGAGTAAGCATTATATTGCTTGCGATTTTTATAGATAATTAAGGAAGATGCTTTTATATTTTTGGTTTTTCTTGGTTTTTTATATTATACTAATACTAATAAAAGAAAATGGAAAATATTTTTGGTTTTTTATATTTTAATAAGAAAATAAAAATATTTTACCAATTCAAAACTAATTTCACACGAAAAACGAATCCGAACACGCCCTTACCGCTGGCAGCGGCGCCAAAATGATACTCAACTTTTTGGGGGTTGAAAGTACGATTCAATTATAGTATAGGATACGTAAGAATTCCGAGAGATTCGAAATCGATTGCTTTTGACCAAAGCAAGATCTCAAAAATCTACCCGTGTCGTTTCCCGACGAAGCTGTGGATGGTAAATCGAAGACGTTTGTGATCGCACGTTTGATTGGTTAATAATGATTGGATTCTAATTCTACAAATATTAAGCAAGAAAATTAAATTAAAATTAAAAATAAAACAATAAATGATTAAACTTTAAAACGCGACAAAAACGTAAAAACGCGAATTTAAAAAAAACTAAGTTATCAAAAATTAAGACCTAAATTAATTTTTTTGGCGCTTTTCTAATTTAAAATAACTAAACTTAAAGAAAAACGAAAGAAAATTCTAAAACGGAACTTAAAAAGGGTGAAAAACGAAGAAAACGAAACCCGAGCCCGAGACCCGAGCTTTAAAAAGTGAAAATTTTGCAAAAAAGGACCCTACGAAAGATTTTCTATTTTTCTATTGAAAAATGATAAAAGAAAATTTTCTAAAAAACAAAAATATTTTTTTGATGTTTATTTAATTTATTATTAATTAAAAACAGTTTTAAAGAAAATAAATGATAAAAAATAGTAAACAAAATAAGAAAATTCTCAAAAAATACAGAAAATAAGCTTAAGGTATGCTGGATCCTAGAAAAATAAGCTTGTGTTCCCAGCTTATTGGAATAAGCCAGGAATAAGCCAGGGAATAAGCTAACAACAGGTTTGGGTTAAAGAGCTAACAAAGGCATTATTTATTGTTTGGTGCAGGTCTTAACGTGAAAGACCTAAGTAAGTTGGTAAGGGAGAGTGTGTGTGAAAGGCTTTGCAAAGGGGAGGGAGGTCTGGGTTCGAATCCCAGCACTTCTTTTTTTGTAAAAAAACTTTTTTTTTTCAAATTATTTTTTTTTCTTATAAAGGACTAAAAAAATAAGCAACATTTAAAAGGCACCTTTTTACCATAATGAAATAGCAAAAGATATATGCAAAACAAACTGGCCTTCATAACTCCAGTCTTAACTAACTAAGTTCTAAAGGGCTCATTCATTAGCTAATGTTAAGGCTAAAGGACAAATTAAGCAAGCTAAATTGATAAATAGCAATGACAGTTGATATCTACACTAATTAAGCTAAAGCAAACTAATAACACACTAATAAAGCAAAAATAAGCAGGGAATTTAAGCAACATTCATACTAAGACTAAGTGCACTAAGCTATAACTAAGGGGCTTAATTGCAAAATAAGCTAGGTTTCATGCATAAGCAGACACAAGGGATTCTAAACTATAAGCCAACAAATAATAAACTAAGAATGAGAAGCATAATAGAGCAGGCAAAGGTAAATAAGCTATGTTCCGAAACTGCAGGCAAACAGTCCTAAGGGCTCACGTTGGGGCTTAATTTTAAGCACTCTAAAGGGGTCTTTAACGCTTAAGCTTATAGGGGCTTATAGCTCAGCCTATGAGCTTCCTAAAAAAACCAAAAAACTCTAAGGGTTAACTTATAAATAAGCTAATAAGGGGCTGCCAAAAAGGCTGGTTAGCACCAGGGGAGACTTTCAGTTTCTAAGGGCTAGAAAAAAGGCTTGCTAAAAAGCTACTAAATAAGCTCAAATTGCAAAATAAAACTAAAACAGATTGAGCATAGCTCCTATTGAGCTTATATTCAAAAAATAGCAGCTAACAACCATAGTTACCATCTGATAATTCGGATTTAAAAAGAGTGTTTTTTAACTATAAAAACCACTTGACATAAAAACGTTTTGACAAAAAAACAGGGTAAACCAAAAAAAAGGCACTTTTTACATCCATTTGGAATAATTTAAAATCTAAGGCGCAAGCATAAGCTAATAATATTCTAATCGACTCAAGTCTAGCAACCGGAGCATAAGTTTCATCATAATCGATGCCCTCTTGTTGGTTGTAGCCTTGAGCAACTAATCTAGCCTTATTTCGAGAAACAATACCGTTCTCATCTAACTTATTTCTAAACACCCACTTAGTTCCTATAACTGTCATATTCTTAGGTTGTGGAACTAACTCCCAAACGTCGTTAGCAATGAATTGATTTAATTCTTCTTGCATGGCGACTATCCAACTTTCATCTCCTAAGGCTTCATTTACATTCTTAGGTTCTATGGTAGAAATGAAGCAATAAAAGTTGCTTTGGTTTTGGGCTTGTGATCTAAGGGTTCTTTGGTTAAGGTTTCCTATGACATTTTCTAAGGGATGGTTCCTAGATTCCTTAATATTGACTACTTCATCAATCTCTAGAGTTTCATCCTCAACATTGTTTTCTAGATTTTTCTTTTCGATTTCCCTAATAGCTTCTTCTTCATCTAGGTCATCATCCACCAAGGGTGATGTCTTAGCAGGTGGAGGAGTTTCATCGAATGTCACGTTGAGTGATTCTTCGATTTTCCTAGTGTGTTTATTAAGAATGATATAGGCTTTACTATTTTGGGAGTAACCTAGAAAGACACCTTCGTAAGACTTTGGGTCGAACTTGGTAAGGTAATCTTTAGTGTTTAGGATGAAGCACTTGCTTCCAAACACTCTAAAATAATCAAGAGTAGGTTTCCTACCTCTCAAGATTTCATAAGGTGTTTTTCCTAGGATGGCTCTAATTAGAATTCGGTTAAGTATATATGTTGAAGTATCTACGGCATTACACCAAAACTTTTGGGGTAATGATTGTTCGTTCAACATAGTTCTACTCATTTCTTGAAGTGTCCTATTTTTCCTTTCAACCACGCCATTTGATTGAGGAGTGCGTGGAGCCGAGAAGTTATGAGTAATACCGTTGGCATTACAAAATTCTCCAAATTGCACTTCATTATCAAATTCTCTACCGTGATCGGTTCTTATTGACACTATTGTACATCCTAGTTGATTTTGGATTTTCTTACTAAATATTTCGAATTGATCGAAGGCTTCGGTTTTATCCTTAAGGAATCTAGTCCAAGTATACCTAGAGTAGTCATCTACTATGACTAAGGTGTAACGGTTTCCTCCGTAACTCCGTACGGCGGATGGACCAAAAAGATCCATGTGGAGAAGTTCTAAGCATCTAGTCGTTGAGACTAAATTCTTAGCTTTGTGACTAGCGTGAGCTTGTTTTCCAATTTTGCAAGCATCACAAAAATGTTGATCAAACTTAAGCCTAGGTAAGTTTCTAACTAATTCCTTAGAAGCTAACGATTGAATGAGACGCATATTTGCGTGACCTAATCTCCTATGCCACAAAGTGGAATTTTCATCAATCGTTGCTAGACAAATTTGATCCTTAGGCTTATTTCCTAACTTCATCACGTATAAGCCTTTCTTCCTAATACCTCTACCTATGACTTTACCATTCTTAGTGATTTCACTATCATGTTCAGAGAAAGTTACTTTACACTTATTATCACATATTTGTCCTATACTAAGCAAGTTAAATCCTAAGTTATCAACATGTTCTACATTATCTATTTTGAGAGAGTCATTAGAAATCGTACCTTTGCCAATGATGTTACCGCGAAGATTACTACCAAAAATGACATTACCTCCATTGTATGCCTTGTAAGTGGAGAAGAGCTTTCGGTTGCCCGTCATATGTTTGGAGCATCCGCTATCCTTGATCCATTCATCGGGTTCCAAGTCGACTCCAAGGCATATCTATATATATAAGACAATAACTCAAACATTTGGTCCCCAATATCTCATGGGTCCAAAGTTGTTTGGTTGGGATGTGAGAATGGAAGACACATTTCCCATGGTATGTAACTTTGTCATGGAAAGTTGTTCCAAGTTACAGGAAATCCATGAGGTTGGTTTTGTTGACCAACATGTCTTCTTGGTTGCCGTGTTTTAGGACGAGAATAATTATTATTGACTCTTCTACGAGAATAATTTAACTTTGTTTACAGTTATGTGTTTTATTTCCAACTTCGGTTTTGACAATGGTTTTATTAAAATTGTTTGACTTCATAGTCACTAGCTACAGGGAACCTTTTTTTTTCTCCAACTTTTTTTACTAATATGTGTTTTGGTCTAGGGCCTCAAATTAGATTTTTGAAGGGATACACTTTTCTCAGTATATTGGCGTTTTGGTGGCGGTCCCTTATTTACTTTTGGGGGCCGTCAGAAACATTAAAGGGGACGACCATGTTTATGGGGCCGCCCTATTTATAGGGACACTCGCCATCAGAGGACGCCTTTTTCTGTGCTTTTACAAAGTTTTTTTTCACTTTGTGCTCATAGATGATGCTTCAAATGAATTAAACCCTAAAACCTAATTTATCCACAGGGGGTTTTTGATTTACTTAGGCATTTCATTTCTAGCATGTGTACTCTTTTCAAATTTATTCAGTCTAGTGGATTCATCTTTGAGTTTTTCATTCTCAATCTTAAGTACATGACACATTTCACATTCGAGACTCCCTTGTTTTTCTCGAATATGGATAATTTATCTTTTAGTTCTCTAAGCTTATTTTCTAAGCTATTTATAGTGACTTTTAAGCCTTTTGTTTTAGTTGATTATCTTTAGACTCATTTTGCATAATTATCATATTCATTGTACTAAATCTATTATCATCACTTGATGAGTTTTCATCAATTAAAGTAAGAGGATTTGATCATACCTCCCCTTGATGTTTTCTTACATGAGACTACTTAACATGGTTTCGTCTTGACATTCATCTTATCTTCTTCACCGCTATCGCTCCAAGAACCTCCGACAAAGGCTTTTTGGTTCTTGTCTTTTGGTGGTTTGGACATTCTCCAATAAGATGATTCGGGTCACCGCATCTAAAGCATTTTCTATCATTTTTACCGGTCTTGTCATCACGGCTTCTTTGGAACGTCTTTTTGTCGTTCCGGGTTGTTTAGAATTCTACCTCTCCTCTTAAGAATTTTCTTGAAGTCTCTTACGCCATGGCATACTCTTCGTCTTCACTACGGAAATCGAACACTCTTCATCACTAGATTCTTTCTTAGCCTTTATGCAAGGATTCCTTTCAACTTTTTGCTTTGACTATTTCGGAATCTTTCTTGATGATCATCTCATGTACTTGGGTTTCTAATGAGTCATCAAGAGATAGGTGGATGTCAGTCTTTAGATTCTTCCATTGTCGTGACCTTTGCTCTCAATTTAAGATGTAGATGCCCTAGAACTTCTCTGACGTAGTTCTTACTAGAATAACCTTCCATCAAGAGCTTTAAGACTTGTGATAATAGTAGTAAATCTAGCGAAAGCTATTATCTACTAGATTCGTCTTCGGAGATCACTGAAGTGTACATTTTGTTGGACCAATTAAGGTCGATCTTATTATCTTTGACTTGACTATTACCTTGATGGGTGATTAATAAGGTTTTCCCAATTTCTTTTGCCGTATTACACATGAAAATTCGTTCATATTCTTTTCTAGGCAAAGCATTGTAAATAACCATTTTGGCTTCATTATTTTTTGCAAGCCTTCTTTTAAGATCATCCGTTTGTTTTTCAAAAGGGACAACCTCATCAAGTTTGGTTTCTGGATTTTTTGATTCTATAGGAGAAAATCACATTGGTAATAACAGCTAAAGATCTAGATCTTTTGATTTAACATATGTCTCGAATCTATATTTTCCAATAAATAAAAACTATCGCTTTCAAAAAGAGTGGTGGTCTTTGCATAGATTGCCCTTCTAGATATTTGTCGGAATCCATAGATCGATCCAAGCTTTAAAATACAATATATTTTAAAAATCTTGAGTGACCTTGCTCCTGATACCAATTGTAGAAACTAGAAGGGGGGGTTGAATAGTTTTACCGATTAATTAGCGTTTTAAAAGTTTGCTTATGAAATAGTTTGATTCGAGTTGTATGTCAATCAACCAACAATATGAATCACAGCAAAACTATCTAACAATGCAAGTAATAAGTAAAGAGGTAAGGAAAGAAACGATCAAACCAAGACACCGAGATTTATAGTGGTTCGGCAACGAAGCACCTCTTCGTTCCTACTCCACTCCCCGAGTACTCCACTCGAGATTTCACTATGTCAACAAGCTCCCTTTAGGCGGAGAAAACCGTTTACACGTCGCTTACTTACTTTTCTAACACTAAGCTAGATGTCGAGTCCTAATCTTAGCTAGAACCAATCTAAGACTTCACTAAGTCTTCACACACTCACAAGATATACACTCTTGGATTGACACACAATCCAAGTCACACCAATATACAATATACACACTTGGATCTACACGCGATCCAATTTATACAACGACACAAAACAAATGTAATGAATGTTTTTGAAGAAGAAAAGAGAGAGAGGTCACTTGATAACAATTCGTATGTAGAAGAATACGATTGTTCTTCTCTTAAACTTGATTAGAAGGTGAAGAAGGGAGGAAGAAAGAATTAATCACTTGAAACAAAATCAAGGAATGTTAGTGATCAAGATATGTGTTTTAGAAAGAAAGGAAGAAGAGAGAAAACTAGATCTGATAGAATTTTTGGCAAGAGGAAGTCTGTTTTTGAAATGGGGTGGCCCAGTATTTATAGGGGACAAAAAATGACCGTTGCTGGCGGCGGTCCCTTATATATAAGGGGGCCGCCGACCCTATAAGGGGGCCGCCGCTAGACTCCGCTCCATTTTTTGTCCTTTTGTGGTGAAGGTTGTATCTGTTATGGAACCTTCCATTTTGGGGGGAAAATTTGAAATTCAAATTTTATGTTTTTAATAAAACATTTCTTTTAATGAATAAATAATTTGTTTTTATATTTTTATAAAAACATTTTTGTAGAAGTATAAGATTTAAGAAAAATTATTTTCTTGATCACTAATCATGTTTAATGATTTGTTTATCCATACCTTAAGTGATTAATCTTAGAAATAGAATTTTGTGATTAGTAATTTATAAATATTTAATTTTATCATAAACGTTTTCAAATTTTGTTATTATCAAAACATTTAGAGGTCGATAAATATAAATAACATTTTTGGACATTATTTGTATTAACAGACATACTAATCGGTGTATCCTCAGCATTAAAGAATGAAATTAAGATTAGGCATGTGAACTTATCTTCTGTGAAGATAGCAATCCTAGAAGAATCGTATGCCATCCTTAAAGAACAGGTCTCTACATCTCTTTTTTTTCTTTTTTTGTTTGTTTGGTTATTTTAGGTTTCGTTGGAAAGAATATAATGACATAGGAATGAAATATAGATGAATAAAGTAGTGAGCACATTCCTTTGGATTCACCGACTACTCTTTATCCTAACGCAGTTGAGACATTTAATCATTGTTTGCTTCCATGTCAAACTACTATTACAGCTTGGACTAAGGAAATATCGAAGAGTTCTGTTGTTTACCAAACCAATTGCTGATGATGCGCCAAAACGAGTTATTGATGACATCGATAAGTATGTTGATGCGGTGTATGTTTTTGGATTTTTGACAGACACATTCAGTATGATGCTTGATTTCTATAGCGATCTGTGTTCAGAATTTATTTCACTCTTTGATATAGCAACATATTTTACCTATATTAGTGAAAAACACAGTTAGGTGTAGTTTAGATGCATTATTCTGTATCATTACCAAAATGTCAAGACATCGCAACTAATATTTTTTGTTTATATGTAGGGAATCCATGTATCGGTCCGAATAGGATGGCGATGTTTGTATTCATGCCGATTAAACCAGATCATTACCTAACTTTTTGATTACTTAATTAGATAGTTATCCATTTTGATAATTTGGATTAATATTTTACCCATTTAGATGACTAAATCAGGTTCTTACCTATATTGAAATAAAGGGCATGTTGACTGATATGTGAGAAATCACATATCCTTTTTGTATCAAAAATGACCCTAAAATGATAAAATTGTGAAAATTATGCTTGTATATTGCTTGTTTTGTCATTTGTGAATGTGTAGGTATGGATATTGCAAATATCATAATAAAACAGCCAAAACCGGACAAACATGGACACGAGACGAAATGAGTACACAAGAGCCGGGAGCTTGCTAGAAAAAGGGAATTCAAGGTAAATCAAAGTTAACAAGGTCAAACCCTTGGTCAACCACAAAACGACAAAACCTTCAAAATCACCAAAAATTCCTTATTGTTAAAACATATTCACTTAAAAACCCTAAACCAATAACACCGTTAGTCCTTAACTATTAAAGGACTAACGGTCGTTAAGTCCCTTAACCCTTTTACCAAATTCACTTAACTGATCCCAAGTTCATTTTACCCAAGCCCAAAACCCTTTATAATATAAACGAAGCCCAAGTCAAAAGCCGGGTCAAACCAAGCTATAAAAATCAAAAAGGGCGCGAAGGTTTACTGTTTAACCTTCGTCCCAACTTTACCTCTATATCAAAATTAAAGGTTAAAATATCACTCCCAAGCTCGTCCAGCGTGACAATTAAGATTCGAGTACTAAGTGCCCATGTCAGCATCAAAAACGTCATTAACAGCCTTTGATTGGTCAATTGGGACAAGGAATGACACGTGGGTTTCTAACAAACACAAATATGGAAGGAATTCACACTAAATTCAGTGTAATAAAAGCACAAGAGCTCCAAAGATATGGGATTTCCAGCATGGTAATTCGTGTGCTCATTTTGATCAAACGGCTAAGAAAAGGCATCCAAAGATTGAAAGAATTCAAGGGCCCAGATTAAAGCTACCAAGGAGCGTATGCCAGATCTAGAAGCTTCTCCTTCCTCCTATAAACAGAAGGCTCTCTTCACTCACAAGGGGAGTTTAGTTTTAGTTTTTATCAAGTAGTGTAGCTTAGTGTAGTTTTTAGTAATGTAATTTTAGCTTATTGTTTAATTTAAATGTAATCTTTCTTTTTATTAAGCTAGTAATCCATTTTAAATATCAATAAAAGTTTATTATTTCATATTACTTGTTAAAATCATGTTCTTACTTTAATACATATTGGTTTAATAAGCTCTTAAATGTTCAAATAAGTTCAATAAGCTGTCATTTTCACTCATAAGCTAAACTACAATCTCATTTAAGCTGTTAAAGCTTAAATGAGCTTATAGACATTCAAAATCACCCTCAAATCACCAAAGCTTTATTATGGAAGGGAATCCAGTAATGAAAGGGCTTCCAGGACTACACCAGCTTATCCTAGGATAAGCTGGAGCTTGTTGATTAGCTCATAAGAGCATTAATAAGCCTTGTTTAGAGCAAAGGCTATTGTAAGTCTTCATTTTCATTTTCTAGCTTTAAATCTGCAAATTAGTTTAATATAGCTTATTGTCTGCTTATTTCTGCTTAGCGTAGCTTATTAATGCTTATTTTAGTAGTTAAATGCTTATTGTGTTTGATATTAGTTTAAATTCTTAGCTTACTCTCATATGTTATAAATCTGTTAAAAATACCAAAAATATTAGCATAATTTTGTAGCTTATTAATTCTGCTTATTCAGTTGCTTAGATCTGTTTATTATGTCTGTTAGAAGCTTGTTATTATCTGGTATTTAACTGTCAAACCTTATATCTTAAATTTATAAGCTGAAAAATGGGGTTTAGTAGTTTAAAGGGGTGTTTGGCACAACGCAATACTAACTAAGTTAGTACTGCCAAAGGCTAATTGGCCTTTTTGGATTGAAGTAAATCTCATTTTAAGGTTTATAAGAGCAGGATTTAAGGATTTGATTGGTTAAATTTAGTTTTCTATAGGCTTGAGATTTGTTAGTTGAATCTGTGAGCATTTGATCAGTTCATTAAGAATTTTTAGATTAATATTGTTCTAGCTAGTTTTATTAGTCATTTTGCCTTCATTGTGGTATTGTAATAGTGTAGAAACAAAGTTTTTAAACCTGCAAAGTTTAGTTTTAACATTTGGACATCTATGTGTCATTTGCATCAGTAAGTTAAAACAGCCCTTAAGGCCATTTTCAAGATGAAAAATTAGAGGGTTAAAGTAGTTGTTAGTTTTTGATTTTCATAGCACAAATAGTTTGTAGGTCATAATGAATATGCTTTAGCTTTTTTTGTTTTTATAAGTTCATCTAGTAATCTGTTTTAAGCTTAAAATTAGCAAATTGTCTTTTGAAAAACCAAAAATCACTCAGTATATATTGAGTCAATAAGCAGTTTTCATTTAGCTTTTCCTTTAACCATTTGATTTTCAAAATAGTTTTTAAAAGTAGTTTTAAGTTGCTTATAGTTTAAGGTTTTAAGTTGTATAAGCCAAAAGTCCATAAGGTTCCTTAAGCTTATTGAAAAATATGCTCAAAGTTGCCCTTAAGGACTGTTTGGTTAAACAGTTTTTCACCAAGAGCTTATTTGTGTTTTTTAACTTATAGCTAATTTTTTGTTTAGTTGTTGTTTAATCTAGCTTATTAGGTTAATATTTAGTATTTCATAGCTTATTAAGGTTAGGTTAGCTTATTTAGTCTTTTCATTAAAAAAAACCAAAAACATGTTTAAAAGTGAAAAGTAGCCTTTTCATTAAGTTGTTTATCTGCTGATTTGATTTTCAAAATGCTTTTTGAAAGCAAATTTGAGTAGCTTGTAGGATAATCTGTCTAAAAGTGTAGGTTTTATTTTCATAAGGTTCTGTTTTAGAGCTTAAAATTAAGCTCAAAGTTGCCTTTTGAGGCTGTTTGGTTTGCAGTTCTTGTATAAGTGCTTATCTGATTTTTAAGCTTATGGCTTATTCTTTCTGCTTGTTTCTAGTTAAATCTTGCTTATTAGATTAGATTTAAGGTAGTAGTAGCTTATTTCATTCATAGCTTAGCTTATTGTAGATCTTTGAGTTTCCTTAATTTAAGTAAAAAAAATATACTCTAAGTGTTCTGCCAAGTTTTTAAGCTTTTTCAGCTTATTTTCTAGTTTTAAAAAAAGTTGTTTTTACAAAAGTTAGTTTTTATCTGTTTTATAACTTTGTTTTTAAAAAAATTTTTAATAAAAAAATAGCAAAATAAGAGGCTATGGATTCGAACCCATGACCTCTTGCTTAACACACACATGTCCCACATCACACACTCTCAAACCACCAGCACCAGTACAGATAGCCCTACACTTGTCTTTTATAACCTTTTTCATTTCCTTTTTAGAATTAAAGCCGTAGCTTAACATTAACTTATTAGGACTTATTTTTCTATCTTAATTTTAGGACTTATTTTTAATAAATCAACCTTTTCATTTTACACTTTTAGTAATTTTCTAGGAATTTTTAGGATTAATTTAGTATTTTTAATCATTTATTTTTTGTAAAAACTTTAAAAATTCATAAAAAAATAGAAAAATAATCAAAAAAATAAAATTCTTTTTTATAAAATTTTCTTTTATTATTTTCTAGGCTTAGGATTTAAATTTACATTCGTAAGGTTAATATTTTGAAATTTTACTTTTTAAAGAACGAGATTTCGTTCCCGTTCTCGTTTTCTTTGTTTTTAGCTGAAATCACTCTCGTTTTAGGATTTCCTTAGCTTTTTATTATTAGTTAATAAATTAGGATTAGAAAAAGTGGAAAAATAATTTTAGGATTAATTTTTTATGATTTAGGGTTTTAATTGTTGCATTCCCGTTATTGTTTAATTGTTTAATTGCTTAATTGTTTTACTTTGAATGTTTTAATTGCTTTCAATTGTAGAAATAGATAATCATTTTAAAATCTTTGAAAACCAATTCAAATCATTGTTAAAATAAGAAACGGAGTCTCAATTTCACAATTCGTTAGGAAACGACTCGGGAAGATTTTAGATTTTACTTTGGATAAAAGTAATTTTCTAGAATCCTCGCAAAATACTTACTATACTTATTATCGATATAGTTCCTTATATACTTATATTTTATATTTAGTGTGTATTGGATATGTCTACATCAATTTTTGGCGCCGCTGTCGGGGAATTGTGTTAACGATTCTCTCGTTTGAATTTGTCGATCGTGATTTGGAGAACCTTTCGTCTTTGAAAGTTACTTCTTTTGAAAAAATTAAAAACACAAAAAAAGTAAAAAAAAAAAAAGTTCTTTTCTTTTTAGTATTGTAGAAGTTAAATAATAGAAAAATACAAAAAAATTTGCTCTTCTGGATTTTTTGATTTTTATTGTTTCTCTTAATTACTAAAATACACAAGCAATTAGTTCTCTTACTAAAGAATTTGTGAATATTCCATTAATAAGTTCCCAAACCCAGTATTCAAAAAAGTAACCATTTTGTGTCACTTACGAAAAATGCGCACCTCTTTTGTGAAATAAGCTATTAGGAGGGTTGTTCCACGGAACTACGACCCGAAGGGACCAACGTTTTTAAGGCGATTCGCTCCCACTACGTCCCCCGTTTGCAAGTTTTACTTAAGGGAGTTACCCTAAGTTTGTTGATTATTTGGTGAAACAAAAATAGTTTTGTGTATATATTTTCTCCTCGTTTGTGTTGTTTAGTGCATGCGCACTAGAAATTCTAATTTTCCAAATAATTCAACCGTTACCATTCCGAGACGTCGAAATAAAAGACGTGCTCCAAACGTAGTCGAACCCGAGATTCGTACTATTGTTGAAGTTGTACCAATGGTGGAATGAACCATGGAAGAGCTACTCCGTGCACCCACAGAAGGGTATGGAGAAGCTATCGTTATACCGAAAATTAATGCGGATCATTTTGAGATTAAAACGAATTTGCTACAACTAGTTCAAGCTAGTCCGTTTCACGGTTTTGAGAGGGAAAACCCCCACACTCATATTAACAATTTCAAAATGATTACCTCGACTTTAAAGTTTAGAGATGCGCTGAACGATGTGATTAAACTTATGATGTTTCCTTATTCGCTCGAAGGCGCCGCTAGAGTTTGGTACGATAAAGAACCACCTAATTCGATCTTGACTTGGGAGGATCTCGTTACCAAATTCGTGAATCAATTTTTCCCTCCCTCGAAAATGACTAATTTAAAGAATGAAATTTCTCGTTTTACCCAAAAATGAAGCGTGAGAACGATTTAAGGAAATGCTTAGAGCTTGTCCCCACCACGAATTTACAGAGTTAACTCAAGTTGATACCTTTTATAATGGTTTAAACGAGAACGATCAAGACTCCTTAAATGCCGCGGCGGGTGGAAATCTTTTAAGTAAGACGACTAGAGAAGCTTTGAATATAATTGAAAACAAATCAAAAGTTCGTTATTCACGTAACAAATCGAATGTTGCTAGGATGAATTCAACTTCTAGGGAAAATGTTAGTTAAACAGATGAACAAATTGATAAACTTGCAGATCAAATTTTGACTTTAGTTGATATCGTTTCTAAGAAAGTTGTCACTCCCGCTCCGATTAAAGCGGTTGAGGAATCCTGCGTTACTTGTGGTGGTGCTCATGCTTATTATAATTGTTCGAATACCGATAACAATCAATCGAATGTTTGTGCGGCGACGGGTACTTACAATCAAGAAGCCCTTCCAAATCGTGCTAGCAACCACATGACACCACCTGGTTTTGCTTCGGTGCAAAACAATGGTCAAAATAGATATAATCAAAATCAAAATCAAAGGAACAATTTTAATCGGGGGAATAATTTTCATGGAAACCAAGGTTTTCAAGTGCAAAATAATCCTGCTCCGAATTTTCAAAATCAAGGATTTCAAAACCAACCTTTTCAAGTTCATAATAATCAAGTTCCAAATGAGTTTTCGAATTATATGAGAACAAATGATCAAATGATGAGAAACATGCAAAATCAAATCAACTCGTTGAAAGGAGACTTCAAGAATGAAATTTAAAACACGATGAAGACTCAACAAATGGTCTTGTTGAATCAAAATGCTTTTCAAAATAATTTGCAAAACATGTTATGTAGAATGTTTCAAAACCAAGCCTTAACTTCGGGTACGCTTTCGAGTAATACAATTCCAAACCCGAAGTGTGATATGAAAGCGATCACTACTCGAAGTGGTGTTGTTTACGAAGGACCCTCAATTCCTACTAATTCTTCTCCCAAAAAGGTAATGGAACGAGAAACCGAAGAGACAACGGATAAAGAGCAATCTAATTTCCAAGGAAGTACCGCTCAAATCCCACCTCTGGTTAATCCCATTATGATTCCAGAACCTAATGTTTCGAAGTCTTTACCTAAGCCGAATATTCCATATCCTTCGCGACTTAATGATTAAAAGCTTCATGAAAAAGCTACGAATCAAATGGAGAAGTTCTTCCAAATCTTTCAAGATTTGCACTTCGACATTAGTTTCGCGAACGCTTTACTTTTGATGCCAAAATTTGCCTCAACGATTAAGAGTTTGCTTACGAATAAAGATAAGTTGTTTGAATTAGCAAAAATACCATTGAATGAGAATTGCTCAGTGATGCTTCTCAAACAGCTTCTCAAAAAATGCTTGGAGATCCCGGCAAATTTATTATTTCATGTGATTTCCCTGGAATGGATGTATGCCACGCCTTGGCCGATCTCGACGCGAGCATAAATCTAATTCCTCTTTTAATTTGGAAAAAGCTTTCTTTACTTGAACTTACACCAACTCGGATGACTTTAGAATTAGCGGATCGATCCATTACTCGTCCTAAAGGAGTCGCCGAAGACGTTTTTGTTAAAGTTAGAAAATTCCACTTTCCTACCGACTTTGTTGTTTGCGATTTTGAAGCCGATCCTCAAGTTCCTCTTATACTCGGGAGGTCCTTTTTGAGGACCAGACGTGCCTTAATCGATGAGTACAAAGGAGAACTTATCTTATGGGACGGGGATGAACGATTAATCTTTCATGTCGATAAGCAATCTCAAAAGTATGCAAACGAGTCAATTAAAATGATTAATTTCATTGATGTTTCATGTGAGGATAGTTTTAAAGAAATTTTAAGATTAAAGAATTTCTCGAGTGGCAGTACCACTCCGCTTTCTGATTCTCGTCCTAATCTCACATCTTTTGAGACTAGCGATTCTCTTCTTGAGGAGTTCGCCGATGAACTCGCTTTGCTTGACCCATTTCCACCGAGAAATAAGGATGTTGATATTGAAGCCGATCTTAGAGAAGTTGAATGGTTGCTTAACCATGATCCGTCAATAGATTTTTCACCTAAGAGTACGATTGATCCTAATCCCAAGAGGTTCACCGACGAACCTGTTCTAGTTTACTTACCTCAACCGGGAGATGATAATTATGGCAAGGACGATACTATACCGTTGAATGAACAAATTCCTCCGTCTTTTGTAATCACATCCACCCTACCGACTATTGAGCCTGAGGACTCTCTCATAATGGGGGACGAGCACCTTAGCGCTTTTTGTGTTGAGGAAATTATCCCAATCCCAAGTGAGTCCAAGGATGAATGTGAGTTTGATGTGCCCGATTGTGATGATTCTCAAACGACTATTTTTTAAAATTTTTCCAATCCTCTTTTCGACAACTCTACCTCTAGTAATGACGAGTCAAGTCATGAGGAGGTTACTCATGGAATGAGTTTTATAACTTATTTGAACCCCCTAATTAATCTTGACAAGGAGATCATTTCTAGTAAGTTTAATCCAATTCATAATGAAGACCACGATTCTACTCTGAGAAATGATCATTTTGATACCAAATTTTATCTTCCTGAATCAATACTCAATCATGATACTTTGATAGTTTCCTCTCCTAGGAATGATCCTCTCCATCATGAGTTCACCGGTGAACTCATAAAAATTCCTCCAAGAATTGTTAGAAAGCACGAGGAATATATTAGTCTTATGTGGTTGCTATGCGGTAATTCATCTTCCCAGCCGTCGAAAAATTTTCATGCTAGTCCAAATACGATCATCGAGTCCCTTCCCACATTTCCTATCCCCATTAAGGATAGTGATTCTCTTAGGGAAAAGATTGATATATTTCCTGGTCCGGATGACTTAATACCACCAAATATTGAGAGAGATGATTATACTTCAAGTGATGATGATTCTTTTGAAGACATCAAGTACGTTGAAGCAGCAACTCCCGATTCAGAGCTCGTCAGCTTAGAAGAGGTGAATGATGTTGACCAAGAAGAGGAAGAAATTAACTTAGAAAATATTCTTCAAATTCAAGACGTTATTCTTCGAGAGAAATTATTAAACATCAATCGTCTTATTGCTAATATCAAATATTTGAATGACAACTCCACTCCTGATTATGTGCTCAAGTCTCCTTCCTCATTTCCTATCCCCGTCACGGATAGTGATTCGTTCTTTGAGGAGTCCTATACTTTCTCTCTTATTAGGATAATTCTTTACCAGAATATGAGTCTTTTTACAATCATTTGGAAGAGATAAATAGTGGCAGTACCACTACTCATGCTAATAACTCTCTTCCCGAGTATGATTAGTTCCATTTTAAGATTGAGCCCGATCAGGGTGAGTTGATTAATGTTTTTATGGATGTTATTTTGAGAGAACCTCGTGTTCATATGCCTAACGTGTTGCCTACCCATCCCACCCATATGATGGATTCGGACTTCATTCCTTCTAATGATTCCCTCTGATCCGATCTTGAAGTTTCTTTTCCTTCCGGAAATAGAAACAAGATTTTTGATCCGGGGATATTCTTTGAAGTCCAATTCATGAGATTTCTATCTTGGGTTACTTTTTCTTTAACATATGTGAGCTTATCCTTTAGGGATCGTCATTATCTTTCCTTCACATATGTTATCCGAACTTTTCTTCCTTATTTCACTTATCCGATGAAATCTCCTTTACTTCTCTCTTTCAGGAGTGAGGATACCATTTTTGACCCCGGCATCTTCGCTTTTTATTTTTCATCTCTAGAGCCGATGGCATTTAGTTTGACGAAAGTTTGTTCTTCCACGTGTTTCATCTCCAAGGACGAATAAATTCGGGGATCGATTCGAGCTATGTGACTCGGTTACCAAAAATAAAGAGCTTCGTGGGAGGCACCCCATGCTTATCCATTTTTTTCTTTCTTATTTCTTATTTCTAAAGTGATGTGAGGAGGCTTGTACTCTTCCGATTCTTGTTGTTTGTGCTTGTGATTATTTGTAGGATTGACCCAAAATTTTTGAAGACTTTTGTGTTCGATGTTTTGTCCCGGTTCACTCGAGCTTCCTAGCCTTTGCTTGCCATTAGTTTGGGGAAATTTGATATCCTAGATTATTATCGACTAACATTTATCTTTTAGCATACTTAATAAACGGCTTAAGATTTGTGTGATACTTTCTCCTTGCTCAGGTTATGCATTTGACTTTTTGAGTTCTAGTATGGGGTTATAAGCCTTAGACTAGGAAATATTGAAGATAATGTTTAATTTTAGTATGGGGTAGTATATCTTCGATATGATCTTACCTACTTTTGCCTGTTTTTCTCACGTACCCCGTTTTCTTGAAAAAATTTTAAAATTTTTAAGTTTTATTTATATATAATCTTGTCAAAAAAAAGGTGTAGAAAATGATGTAAAATAATGAATAGTTGTTAAAAAATAAGTGTTTTTGACATGAATGTAGGCTTTCCGTTGGTGAGACCAAAAGTAAATTTTGACCCGACCGGTTTTATATCTTAGCTTTTTCCTTAATGTAAATAGATTGAAATTTGCTAATCTTTTATACAAGGAGCTATAAAAAGCAAGTCTAGCTTTAAAAAGTCAAGATTTTGCAAGTTCCCATAATTGATTTTAAATATACAAAGATCGATTTATTAGGCTAAGTATTCACTAATTTCTTTATTAGAAATTTTTAATTTTGAAGAACAAGAGATAATAGAGTAGATTATACGTTTTGATGCTAAACATAGAATAGTTGGATTTCTTTAAGGCTTATAAGTGTTAATTGTGGCTTTTTCTCCTATTAGATTGTTTCACTTTTATAATAATTGTTTAATAAATAGAATTGTGTGGTTTTTTGGTTAATAATTAGTTCATGAAAGTTTTCTTTAGTTCCTTTGTGATTAAGATAAAGTATACATCCGGAATACTTAATTTGACATACTATATGTATCACATTAATAAATACTTTGCTTATGACTTAAAGAGCCTTAGGGTATATGGGTTAAGTAGAATTTAATATGTGAAATTATAGCCTCATTCATTCCTTAAATAGCCTTAGAGTATATGTAATGGATATTGTTGCTTAATTTTTGTCTTATTTGTACCTTAAAGAGCCTTAGGGTATATGGTGCAAATAAGATTGGTCCATTTATGTCATAAAGAGCCTAAGGGTATATGAAATGAATAGTACCTTGCTTAAGTAACCTAATAAAAGCCAAATTTTGGTCGCCTCGATGTAGACTTAATTTTGATGATATTTGATCTTTTGAAAAGGGCTAGGAACTAATTATTGCGTTTTTAACCATTAGGCTTTATTTTTGGAATTAATAAGTATCGGAATAAAGTCTTAAAGAGCCTTCAGGTATATGACTTAAATAAAATCTTGAGATACAAAATTAGGAATAAGGGAGGAAAAGTAAGTACACAATTAGCTCTTATAAGTAGTGTTAGCATCATAACTTGTATTTTACAATGATCTTGTTTTTAAGCTTGGCTTGGAGAAGTGAAAGTCAGGGACGATAAATCTATCCATTAGGACACTTTTTGTGCTTTTTGTTCCGTGATCATCAAAGTTATCAATGAATAATGAAAGCAATACATTATGTCACACATGAATAAGTTGTAAGTTCTAAATTATGAAAATCATAAAAACAGAAAAATGTTGACATAATGGAAAACGGGGTGTTTTAAAACTTGTGATTTCTTAACTTTTCCCACAAAAGACTTTGCTACTTTTCAAAAGATTAGTTTAGGGGGTTTTGAGGTATTTGGTTTTAAAGCATATAATATTGCGTGAGGACACATCAATCACTTAGTTTAGAGAATTTTGATATGTGAGAAATCACATATCCTTGTTGTATCAAAAATGACCCTAAAATGAATAAATTGTGCAAATTATGCTTGTATATTGCTTGTTTTGTCATTTGTGAATGTGTAGGTATGGATATTGCATATATCACAAGAAAACGGCCAAACACGAACAAACACGGATACGAGACAGAATGAGTACACAAGAGCCGAGAGCTTGCTTACAAAAGGAAATTCAAGGTGAATCAAAGTCAACAAAAGTCAACATGGTCAAACCCTTGGTCAACCACAAAACGACAAAACCTTCAAAATCACCAAAAATTCCTTATTGTTAAAACATATTCACTTAAAAACCCTAAACCAATAACACCGTTAGTCCTTAACTATTAAAGGACTAACGGTCGCTAAGTCCCTTAACCCTTTTACCAAATTCACTTAATCGAGCCCAAATTCACTTTACCCAAGCCTAAAACCCTTTATAATATAAACGAAGCCCAAGTCAAAAGCCGGGTCAAACCAAGCTATAAAAAAAAGGGCACAAAGGTTTACTGTTTAACCTTCGTCCCAACTTTACCTCTGTGTCAAAATTAAGGGTTAAAATCTTACTCCCAAGCTCGTCCAGCGTGGCAATTAAGATTCGAGTACTAAGTGCCTATGTTAGCATCAAAAACGTCATCAACTGCCTTTGATTGGTCAATTGGGACAAGGAATAACACGTGGGTTTCTAACAAACACAAATATGGAAGGAATTTACACCAAATTCAGTGTAATAAAAGCACAAGAGCTCCAAAGATATAGGATTGCCAGCGTGGCAATCCGTGTGCTCATTTTGATCAAACGGCTAAGAAAAGGCATCCAATGATTGAAAGAATTCAAGGGCCCAAATTAAAGCTACCAAGGAGCGTATACCAGATCTAGAAGCTTCTCCCTCCTCCTATAAATAGAAGGCTCACCTCACTCACAAGGGGAGTTTAGTTTTAGTTTTTATCAAGTAGTGTAGCTTAGTGTAGTTTTTAGTAATGTAATTTTAGCTTATTGTTCAATTTAAATGTAATCTTTCTTTTTTATAAGTTTGTAATCCATTTTAAATATCAATAAAAGTTTAGTATTTCATATTGCTCACTTGTTAACATCATGTTCTTACTTTAATACATATTGGTTTAATAAGCTCTTAAATGTTCAAATAAGTTCAATAAGCTGTCATTTTCACTCATAAGCTAAACTACACTCTCATTTAAGCTCTTAAAACTTAAATGAGCTTATAGAAATTCAAAATCACCCTCAAATTACCAAAGCTTTATTAGCTCATAAGAGCATTAATAAGCCTTGTTTAGAGCAAAGGCTATTGTAAGTCTTTATTTTCATTTTCTAGCTTTAAATCTGCAAATTAGTTTAATATAGCTTATTTTCTGCTTATTTCTGCTTAGTGTAGCTTATTAATGCTTATTTTAGTAGTTAAATGCTTATTGTGTTTGATATTAGTTTAAATTCTTAGTTTACTCTTATCTGTGATAAATCTATCAAAAATACCAAAAATATTAGCATAATCTTGTAGCTTATTAATTATGCTTATTCAGTTGCTTAGATATGTTCATTATGCCTGTTAGAAGCTTGTTATTATCTGCTATTTAACTGTTAAGCCTAATATCTCAAATTTATAAGCTGGAAAATAAGGTTTAGTAGTTTAAAGGGGTGTTTGGCACAAGGCAGTACTAACTAAGTTAGTACTGCCAAAGGCTAATTGGCCTTTTTGGATTGAAGTAAATCTCATTGTAAGGTTTATAAGACCATGATTTAAGGATTTGATTGGTTAAATTTAGTTTTCTATAGGCTTGAAATTTGTTAGTTGAATCTGTGAGCATTTGATCAGTTCATTTAGAATTTTTAGATTAATATTGTTTTAACTAGTTTTATTAGTCATTTTGCCTTCATTGTGGTATTGTAATAGTGTAGAAACAAAGTTTTTAAACCCGCAAAGTTTAGTTTTAACATTTGGACATCTATGTGTCATTTGCATCAGCAAGTCAAAACAACCCTTAAGGCCATCTTTCAAGATGAAAAATCATAGGGTTAAAGTAGTTGTTAGCTTTTGATTTTCATAGCACAAATAGTTTGTAGGTCATAGTGAATCTGTTTTAGCTTCTTTTGTTTTTATAAGTTCTTCTAGTAATCTATTTTTAAGCTTAAAATTAGCAATTTGTCTTTTGAAAAACCAAAAATCACTCAGTATATACTGAATCAATAAGCAGTTTTCATTTAGCTTTTTCTTTAAGCATTTGATTTTCAAAATAGTTTTTAAAAGTAGTTTTAAGTAGCTTATAGTTTAAGGTTTTAAGTTGTATAAGCCAAAATTCCGTAAGGATCCTTAAGCTTATTGAAAAATAAGCTCAAAGTTGCCCTTAAGGATTGTTTGGTTAAGCAGTTTTTCACCAAGAGCTTATCTGTGTTTTTTAACTTAGAGCTAAATTTTTTGTTTAGTTGTTGTTTAATCTAGCTTATTAGGTTAATATTTAGTATTTCATAGCTTATTAAGGTTAGGTTAGCTTATTTAGTCTTTTCATTAAAAAAACCAAAAACATGTTTAAAAGTGAAAAGTAGCTTTTTCATTAAGTTGTTTATCTGCTAATTTGATTTTCAAAATGCTTTTTGAAAGCAGATTTGAGAAGCTTGTAGGATAAGCTGTCTAAAAGTGTAGGTTTTATTTTCATAAGGTTCTGTTTTAGAGCTTAAAATCAAGCTCAAATTTGCCTTTTAAGGCTGTTTGGTTTGCAGTTCTTGTATAAGTGCTTATCTGATTTTTAAGCTTATGGCTTATTCTTTCTGCTTGTTTCTAGTTAAATATTGCTTATTAGATTAGATTTAAGGTAGCAGCTTATTTCATTCATAGCTTAGCTTATTGTATCTTTTTGAGTTTCCTTAGTTTAAGTAAAAACCAAAAAAAAAATTCTGCCAAGTTTTTAAGCTTTTTCAGCTTATTTTCTAGTTTTCAAAAAAGTTGTTATTACAAAAGTTGTTAGTTTTTATCTGTTTTATAACTTTGTTTTTAAAAGTTTTTAATATTAAAAAAATAGCAAAACAAGAGGCCATGGATTCGAACCCATGACCTCTTGCTTAACACACACACGTCCCACATCACACACACTCAAACCACCAGCACCGGTACAGATAGCCCTACACTTGTCTTTTATAACCTTTTTCATTTCCTTTTTAGAATTAAAGCCGTAGCTTAACATTAGCTTATTAGGACTTATTTTTCTAGCTTAATTTTATAACTTATTTTTAATAAATCAACCTTTTCATTTTACACTTTTAGTAATTTTCTAGGAATTTTTAGGATTAATTTAGTATTTTTAATCATTTATTTTCGTTAAAAACTTTAAAAATTCATAAAAAAAAATAAAATTCTTTTTTATAAAATTTTCTTTTATTATTTTCTAGGCTTAGGATTTAAATTTGCATTCGTAAGGTTAATATTTTGAATTTTCACTTTTTAAAGAACGGGATTTCGTTCTCGTTCTCGTTTTCTTCGTTTTTAGCTTAAATCACTCTCGTTTTAGGATTTCCTTAGCTTTTTATTATTAGGTAATAAATTAGGATTAGAAAAAGTAGAAAAATAATTTTAGGATTAATTTTTTATGATTTAGGGTTTTAATTGTTGCATTCCCGTTATTGTTTAATTGCTTAATTGTTTTACTTTGAATGTTTTAATTGCTTTTAATTGTAGAAATAGATAATCATTTTAAAATCTTTGAAAACCAATTCAAATCATTGTCCAAATAACAAACAGAGTCTCAATTTCACAATTTGTTGGGAAACGACTTGGGAAGATTTTAGATTTTACTTTGGATAAAAGTAGTTTTCTAGAATTCTCGCGAAATACTTACTATACTTATTATTGATAATTCCTTATATACTTATATATTTTATATAGTGTGTTTGGAAGGCAATCATTAACCCATTTTGATGTAGTGTGAGCGCAATTCTTACCCATTTTGATAATCTTGGTAGAAATTTTTTCAATGGTGTTCAATGCGATAGGAAAATAGTGTGGATCAAATGGGCCAAGGTTCTTGCGTCCAAGAAGTATGGAGGTTTAGGTGTCTCAAGTTTTTATGCTTTAAATAGGGCGCTCCTTTTCAAATGGGGTTGGAGATTCATATCACGGGATAATTCATTGTGGTGTCGTCTCATCATGTCTATGCATGGCTCCTCATTATATAAATTATCTCAGTTTCGTTACTCGACTTGGAAATCCATTATTCGAGAGGTGCATATGCTTAAAGATCGTGGTGTGGACCTGATTTCTCACTCACTGACATATTCGTTGTGGGTAATGGTTTTTGCGCACGCAATTTGGAATGTCAAGTTTGATGGTGACACTCAATCTTCGTGTTATGTTTTCCCACGAATTTATGCTTGGGAGAGATTAAACAAAAATTGTACGGTGGCCCGCCCCCCTGATAACGCAATTTCTCGTTACCTCTACTCATCGTCGTTCTGTAGAGCGATGGTTGAATCTTTCTCAATAGCTCTTCTTCAAACATATAATGACGTCCTGACATGTTTCAATATGGAGAGATAGATGGTGTGGATATAAATGGTGAAGGTGTTTTTCGGTCAAAAATAGTCCGCCATTCTTCCTGATGAAATTTTTTCTTAGCCGAACCCGTACTGCTCAACTCATTGTTTAAATATGTTCCAATAAAAATAAAGATGTTTTTTGCTTGGAAGATTTTTCTGGCATCGTTTGCCTTCACGATCTCCAATTTACAACATCGTGTGTCCCTAGGTTTCGATCTTTTAATGTCCGCTTTATGTCTACACCTCTCTACTCAGGAAGATTCCTCGCACTTGTTCTTCAGTTGCAGATTGGCTACGGATATCGTCAGGCTCGTATGGCGCTGGTGGAATCTATTATGGACGCCCCTTGATTCATATGCTGATTGGCTTAATTAGTTCAATTCCATCAGATTAAGCTCTAAAGTTAAAGATTTGCTGGAAGGAGTTCTTTATATAACTTGGTGGAGCGTATGGATGTTTTGTAATCAGTTGCTCTTCTCGTCGAAAGCCCCTCATAAAGATGTTATTTTTGACGATATTGTTTCGCGCTCTTTCACTTGATGCCTTTCTAGATGTAATTGTACTTTTAGTTGGGATAGTTGGTTGCAACACCCCTATTTGATCTCTTTGTAATTCGTTTTCTAGCTTCTTGCTAGTTGGTTTTATAATAGTTGTCGTTCTAAAAAAAGCTAACAGATAACTTTATAGGAGTACTAATAATAAGAATAATATCATTAGCCATTAATTATACTATTAATTTATCCAGGGGTGCCAACGGTATGACAATAATATCAATCTTTAGTGCATATTTTATACAGATTAATATAACGATCAGAGTTTTAGTGTTAATCAGATCGATGTCATTATTTAAATTGCGAATATTCATAATAGTAAATATGTGACTAAGGAAAACTAATACCATTGTGAGGTGAATATCATAGTTTATATACTTATTCATAATGCCATTGTCATACGGTGAAGTTAATATTCTGTGTGCCAGCCTCAGGTAGAGCAAAGCCAGTACAATGGCTACTCAAGTTGCTCACGATCATGCTATGTACAATGGAGGCTATGCAGCAGGATATGGTGTGTACGCATATGTCTAACGGCAGCCCCAACCACAGCAATATGTAAAATAAACACAAAATTCACAAATGAAAACATCGTTGTTCTTTCTTGATCTGCTAAAAACATACAATTTTTATTGAACATGAGAAACCATTGTAATGCATTAATGTCCACATCCCCTATTCTTTAGCCTTTAAATATACACCATTTCTTTTACAATAAGCAAATGAGTTATATTATGTTTTCATGACCACACCAGACCATGTGATCACTAATACAGGTATGGTTTGATTTAGGATTAGAATTATAAGCTCATAACCAAAAAAAAGTTATTAAGCTGTTTGATATATACCACTTTCAATACATTTTTGACCGTATGTTGGCAGCTTCATAATATTTTTGTTTTGTTTTTTTTTGTAACTTAAGTGTAGAGAGTAAGCTGGAAAAAGTGGTTATTACTAAAAAATATAAGCTATTATTTGATTATGATGTTATATTACGCAATCATGAATCTCTGTTTCAGTTAACCATCACATTACACAACCCGACCGCTCTTAAAATTGTTTTAACTGATGCTACAACTCATATTAAGTCATGACAACTTCACTACGCCTTAACATACTTGCAAACGTCTTTCAAACCGGTCAATCAAACTTACACGCTGATCCGCATAAGCAAACCCTCGATTACCAATAAAACTAAGCCCGGTGCATCGCACAGGTTTGAACGACTCGTATATTAAAAGATTGAGTCCCCTAAATTTAATAGGGAGTGTTTATCACTATAGCCTATTAAAACCCATCAGGGAGTTACAAACCATTAAATTTTTACAATTAAAACCAAAGCACCAACCAATAATGCAAAGAGATACATTCGACAGTTATCCCTTCACAATCAATATCCCGGTGCATACTCAACGGTTATATGAGTTACACCATACAGATTTCAAGAGTCTTCTTTTCTAATATCTTATTCTTAATCACTTTTTTATACTATTAATCCATTATTGCTTCTTCCTTCAATTAGGTTTTTAATAATGTGCCTCACCAACACAAGCTAAAGGCAGTCTAATTTGATCGCTTCAAGGTTGTTTCTTTAGAGTCTACTAATGTCTCAAATAACCAGGGATTTACTCGCTCCTTGCATGACAAGAGTACCCGTTTCGATAGCCAGATGAATGGAATCATGGTTACAAACCACCACTTGAGTGGAATTAATCATGCGCGTGACTAGGATACCTGTTTTAAACAGCAGGAAATTGATCGCTTGAAGGATTAACTTACTTGGCTTAACTATGAAAGTATTTAATCCACTATTTTTAAGAGTTTTAAATAAGTTGTTTTAATTTGCAGCAAGAGTTGGGACGAGTATCAAACATGCTTACTAATCTGGTATGGGAATTTTGACAATGTCTTATGTTTTCTATTGATAGGACATTACTAATAAGGATATAATATGGATTAGTGCAATAAGTGTTTTTTATCGTTGTAAGCTATACAATGAATTTGGACATTAGTTTGATGTACCTGATGGAGGTCGAAAAGTTGATGATCGTGTCAGTGTTATGGTTAGTAACACGATGTTTGTTTAATGGTACATGTGCTAAACCAATAAACAAGTTATAATTTGTTCTTTATTCATCTTTTCATATTTTCCTGCATAAATTAATGATGAAGGCTTTTACGTATGCATTACAGGTTTGGGAATAAATCCATAAAGGAAGAAGTTTCATCATATAACACATGTACACTTATGTTGGATTGTGGTAGTCGTAAGCACAAATACATTACGAATATAAGTGAGCCTATTGGGGGCACACACGTTAATACATGGATAATACGTTTTTTATACTTCACGTTAATAATAAGGACCGTAAATGAACAAAACCCGAACTCTAAGGGTTAAACCATTGTGGCCGGTTACTTGTAAGGTTCGAATAGGGGTGTTTGTTCGGTAAGAGATAAAGGAGAACAAGGGAATTATAGCCGATTTTTAGGTTAATAGGATTCTTTTGTATCTTCTCAATATAATGAGAATGAGAAATTGAGATTCTGTTACTTTCTTGTTTGATCCTTATACCAAGGATAATATCAGGCTCTCACATGTCTTTCATGGGGAATCTTGATGACAAAAAAACTCTTTAGTTAAGTCTACATAAACTTGGCCAGTCCTGAAGATTAGCATGTCATCAGTATATAGACAAATGATGACGCCTTACTAGATTCATCAAATTTGCTCTATACACATTTGTAGATTGGTTCAGAAGATACCCCTAGTAAAAACCATTTCATTAAACTTTTGATTCCATTGCTTAGGTGTGTGTGTCAGTCCATATAATGATTTAACAAATTTGCACACCTTACTTTCATTGTCTCACACGATGAAGCCCTGAGGTTGGTTTATGTTAACCTTCTCATCTAATTTATTATTTTTGGTTTAAACCCTAGCCGGCCATTGCTTCAGCCATAACTCTCAAACCGTAAGGAGTTAAGTGACGATGTCCGCGTCCATGGATTCGTAATTAAATTCCGAAGAAAAGTATACTGGAATCGCTTTTGTAGCCATAGGGATGCGCCATCACACACCGGAACAAGCAGGTGTATTCAGATTACCTCATTGTTTTGCTTATAACTCTCAAAACCGCATAAATTTAGCCCGAACACCGTTAGCGTTGTAGATTTCGTAATTAAATTCTGAAGAAAAGCTATCGAATCTCTACCTTGACCGGGTCGGGAACGCACTGTCACGCGCCGTTATAATCCATGCAAGTCCTTCGAGAAACAAATCACTCATTTTCATATTGCGTTTAATATCGTTGCGTCTCGAGCCATCAAAGACTTGGTTTATTTATCAAGATACTATCTATATTTATCTTTTAGTTTTTATTTTAGTATCTTTTCTCCGATTCGAGGTTTCACGATTTCGATGCTCGAATTGCGAGAAAGGAATTTAGGCAGTACTATGTTAGTCGGCCCAAGCTTGTAGCCACCTAGGTACGAATGAAACATACCTGCTCCAAGGTAACTCCAATCTACCCTTCTTTCTAAGTTCAAGTTTTTTACTAATGACAATTATTTTGTATTGCCATCCTCCTCATGCAATCGAATATGAAAGCCTTCCGCCCTATAACGACGATATTGTAACTATAAATCTTACCTTCCATGGAATTATGCCTATCGAGATGCAATATATCGCATGAATAAATTATGTTCCAACGTAACAGCACCCGCCAAGTTGATTGTTTATATAGTTATACGCAACCTATGGGTTTGTTTGTACTCGAGAGAATAATGAAGTAGCGCAATTATTGACTTTGTTAAATTTTGGAAATAGACCATTGACAAGTCTAATTGCAACAAATGCAGACTAAAACATCATACGTACACATTTTTTTCTTACTAAAAATTGTTAACTTTGGCAATTGGTCAAGTATATGACAATAAGTAACAAAAAACGAATTTAGGTTTTCGTTTTTTTAAAAAAAAAACACTTTTTGGTTTTTGCCTCTTTTGATTGCAGAGGGAAGAGGGTTACGCGAAGAAGTGAGTTTGGTTTTTTGCAGACATAAATGCTAAACAAGCACTTCTTACATCTTCCAATATTCAGACATAATTTTCACTTCTTCCATTTCTAACACCCACCTCCCACTACCACCACCGCAATTTTTCACTTTTTTGGTCTTTGTACTTTTTTTAGTAGTATTCTTACTTTTCTTTCTTTTTTTACAGTTATTTGTCGTCTTTTTACGTTTTCGCTCGTTTTTTACGTTTTCATCCGTTTTTTTACGTTTTGGTACGTTTTCGTCTGTTTTCTTACGTTTTGGTACGTTTTCGTCCGTTTTTTTATGTTTTCGTCCGTTTTTTACGTTTCGTCCGTTTTGGTACGTTTTCGTCCGTTTCTTCGATTTCAGTTCGCACTATTTAAGTTTATTTTTGTTCGTTTACATCTATTTTTTTGGTTTTTTTCCGTCTGGTTTCGTTCGTTTTCCATCCTTTTTGTAATGTTTTCGCGCCTTTTTCGTACGTTATCTTACGTTTCGCCTGTTTTTTTTTTACATTTTTTCACTTGATTTCCTTACTTAGATCTTATTTTTACGTTTTTGTTCGTATTTTAACGTTTTCGCACTTTTTCAGCCGATTTTTTACGTTTTCGGTCGTATCTCTTACGCTTATCCCCCGTCTATATTTTACGATTTCGTTCATTTTTTTACTTTTTCGTACCGTTTTTTACGTCTCAATGCCATTATTTACCTTGCGTCTGTTTTTTTACGTTTACGTACGTTTTTCGTACGTGTTCGTCCGTTTTTAACGTTTCGTTCACTTTCATCGGAAGCGGACGAAAACGTAAAAAAAACATAAGAAAACGTGCGGAAACAGACGCAAACGTAAAAAAACAAACAAAAACGTGCAAAACGGACGAATACGTAAGAAACGTACAAAAACGTAAAAACAAACGAAAACGTAAAAAACAGACGAAACGTACGAAAACGTACGAAAACATAAAAAACAGACGAAAACGGATGAAATCTGACGAAAATGTAAAAATCGTACGGAAACGTAAAAAACATACGAAACGTAAAAAACAGCTGTAAACGGACGAAAACGTAAGAAAACGGACGAAAATGTAAAAAACGTACGAAAACGTAAGAAAACCTACGAAAATAGAAAAAAACAGACGAAGACCAGAAATAAAATCAAACATAACGTAAAAAAAAAACGTACGAAAAGTAAAAAATATTCAAAAAACGTACAAAAACGGAGGAAAACGTAAAAAACACACGAAAACGTTAAATAACCGATGAAAACGTAAAAAACAGACGAAAAAGTTAAAAAAAGTCCCAAAACGTAAAAAAATAGACGAAAACCTAAAAAACAGAGGAAAACGTAAAAACTGAAATGTTTTGCCACCTCTAAACACTAGTGAAAAAGAAATAAAGTAAAAAAATGAAAAAAAACAATACTTCAATAGAACAAAAAAACGGACTTTTTCATGCAGATGAGACTTTAGATGTAACACCGTTCATATCTACAACATGGTTGCAGATGAAGATGAAACCATCGAAAAACAATGGAAGCCTTAGTTTTGGCTGAGAAAGATAATTCAAAATCCAAAACAGCAAAACAAAATTAGGTGAAATCTTATAGCCACTACACAAATGACTTTTCGAATTCATGTTTGCATGTATCACTAACAACATGTCACACTTTAATTTAGAGACATGTTATATACATTCTTACATTTTATTCCCGCTTATTGTCCTACACATACAAATATGTAACATGTTATGTGTTGGATTATGGTAGTCGTAAGCACGAATACATTACGAATATAAAGTGACCTATGGGGGCAACACACGTTAATACAACGGAGAATACGTTTTATATACTTCACTTTGAAAAAAAATACCAAGGACCAAGTAAATGAAACAAAAGCCGAAACCCCAAGTACATTCCATTGAGGCCGTTCGCTTTTGTAAGGTTCGAATAGGGGTGTTTGTTCGGTAAAGGGATATGGAAAACAAGGGAAGGAGGTATTGTGTTGCAACAAGGACTTGTCTCCTTGTTTATCTAGTCTAAGGGTTGATGAGTATAAATACTCCACATATCTCATTCATTCTACACGACTTACACTATAATCAAATCCTCAAAAATAGTTTCCGGGTTCTTTTTGCTCTATTCCATATGACTGACATAATATTCCTAAAACCAATATTCGGTTCTCTTCTTTTTTCTTTTTGTTCACCGATTTCAATAAAGCCCTTTCAAAGGGTTATTTGTTTTTGGTTCCACTCCACATCTATATTTGGTTAAAGCTTTAAGCTTTAATAAATTTATCTTGTTTCCTCCTAGCTAGACAATCAAGATTTATTCACAAGGTGTTTTAGTTGATTTCCTGTTCGAAGAGAAAAAACCCCAAAAGGGTTTCGGGTTTGTTGTTTTCGGTTCTTGGATTATTCGGTTACAAGTCAAGGGTTTGCGTGGTAATCGGGATATAAAACAAAGGTTGTTCGTTTGTGAAGTTAAGCCTAGCATAGCTTAATACATTCGGTTGACGTGACTGTGTGAGCAACCGTAGAGGCAATTATTTTAATTGCTTGTTTCGTTTTCTTGATCAAATTAACAAAAGGTACGCGTTTCTATTTACCTTTTATTTTGTGTTAACCATATGCTATTACTAGGTCCTATCCGCTGCGCACTCGTGGCTAAACTAGTTACCTAGGTATTTAAATCCCAACAGTGGCATCACGAGCCACCTCGTTTTAGCTTTATGTGTTACACAATTTGTTTTAATATATGCCTAGTTTACATGCCTATAATTAAAACAAAGTCTATGATCTGCTGCGTTTAATATTTTATTTATGTTTTACTAGAAAAATATGTCAACAATATTTAGATTCTTGCCATAAAATAAATAAAATCAGTTAGATCAAGATCTTGTAAACTGTTAATTGTTAATATAGAATTTAAAAGGGAATGAAATTAAACTAGTTAATATTGCATGCTTCCCTTTTAATTTTTTCCGGCTATAAGACCCACGCAATCACTTTAAGTGATGCATGTGGCGACTAGGGGTACTAGCTGGAACAATTAGTGCGGGTCTAGGTTTCTCCATTTGGGGATAGACTCGCGAGAGAACTCGGAATTTACATGTTACTTGTATGCTTAATGTCATCTTTTAATTATGAATCCTTGATATGCATGATTATTTAATGTCTAAATTGTTACACACCTGATTAAATATGCCATATGACTTAAAGATGATGTTAAAGTTGTTTATTAATTTTACACGCCTAATGTATGCTCATAGTGACCAACCCATTTAATTAGTGGGAAAACGTTTTTGTGAAAATTAATAAGACTAAACTAATGAAAACTTGTTTTTTCATGAATTAAAAATGGACGCTATTGACTCATGAGAAGTACGGCATCATACACTAGAACAGACTATAAGAGAGTTTTAAGGCGCGTTGTTTTACGTATTTCCCTAAAGGAAATAAGGTTTTTTACTACGCTTCGCGCTGACCTTTTTCTCCGCTTCTTTGCGAGTTCGATTGGAGTTACCATGAACCATGGCATGTCACTACAGTGTCATTGTTAAAAAGGTTTTTAAATTAGTGTTACAAAGTTGTTTACATGCTTCTTTGTACATGTTTTTGACACATTTATGTGAATACCCCTAGGAAATTTAAGTCTATTGCCATCCAATCGTTGAACAATGTGCACTTGGTTTGAGTCTCTTGTCAGACCCTGGACTCATTACCAACCCATGGTGGAATTTCGTCTAATGGTCAGGACCTTTGAGATTACACACCGTTCTCGCTTGGTCGACCTTAATTCGAGTCTCTTGGTCAGACCCTAGACCCGAGGCATGAGATGGATACTAAACATTGCTTCTTAACATTATTCACAAGCTGACATAAGGTTTTTTTGACAAGTAATCCATAAATATAAGAGTTGAATTAAAATGCAATTAACGGGCTCGACGCTTACCTCATGCCCACTTGTTAACATCCTGGTCACGTACCTTGGGTAGAAGTGGGACTGCAAGTTGGATCTTAGTATTAATTAGTGTAATTAAGTGGGGTAGTTAATTCTATTAAGAAATTTAATTATCGAAAATTACTAATTGTTTGACTTTTATTGTAGATGACTACCTCAGTCTGGAACACAAAGCGGTATTCAGGAGTTTCTATGAGAAAACAATAAACTACTGGACCCCAAATTCATTGATTGGTACAGGACAACTTCGTTTGGTACTTTCAACTGAAGACAAGGAATATTACCATTGAGCATCATTATTCCTTGTTATGTTGTGACACCAGTTTGCCCACTGGACAGCAAATTCCTCTTGAGGACCTTGCAGCTCATGATGATGGGTTAGGCCAAAAGGAAAGTTGCTCTTGTGCTCATTGTGTTGGACCATGGACCTAGATATCCAAAACGAAATCTAGCTCATTCTTGGTGCTATTGACATGCTCCAGGAACTAAAAGCTTGTCTTTTCAAAACAATGCTGGAACAGGAACTTCTGCAGGCTGGTTGATGATAATTTCACACTTGCAAGCAGGAGAGGGTCAATCGGTTAGCTCCTACCGTTCTAAAGATGAAGGGCTACATTGACAACTTGGAGCGACTCGGTCAACCAGTTGGTCAAAACCTTGCAGTGAGTCTTATCTTAGTCTCTCTCAATAAGGATTTTACCAGCTTCGTGCAGAATTTCAATATGCACGGCATGGGGAAGACCGTGAATGAACTACATGCCATGCTTAAGCTGCATGAAGAATCGCTGCCAAAGAAAGATGCTAATCCTGCACTTCATGCAATACGAGCAGGAAGGGTTCAGAAAAACCAAAAGAATAAACCGCACAAAGCTGGTAGAGGGGGTAAAGGTAAAGGAAAGAACAAGATGGGCTATGCTCATAACAATGTTCCATTTGCTCCTAAACCTAAGACTCCTCCACCACCTAAGAAGGATAACCCAGCAAAGGACGCCATTTGCCACCAATGTGGTGAAGTTGGGCACTGGAGAAGGAACTGTCCCGTGTATCTCACCGAGTTGATGAAAAAGAAGAAGCTATCTCAGGGAGCTAGCGCTTCAGGTATTTTCACCATAGAACTCTACTCTTTCCCTAGTAAATCTTGGATTTATGACACTGGTTGTGGTACTCATATTTGTATTACTACTCAGGGACTACGGGGAAGTAGGAAGCTGAAACCAGGGGCTTTGAGTCTGTACGTGGGCGATGGTCATCGTGCAGCCGTTGAAGCAATTGGAACTTATCATTTAGAGCTCCCTAGTGGATTAGTTATTGTCTTGAACAATTGTCATTATGCTCCCTCTATTACTAGAGGTGTTATTTTAGTTTCACGTTTATTTGACGATGGTTTTATTAATCGTTTTGATGATAACAATGTTATTTCAGATTCAAAGAATAATCTAGTTTATTTTATAGCTGTCCCACGGGATGGTATTTTTGAAATTGATATGTCTTGTTCTAATACAAACGATAGTTCTATGTATGCAATTAGCAATAAAAGAGCCAAAACTAATTTGGACTCTTCCCTCTTGTGGCACTGTCGTCTTGGACACATTAGCAAGAAACACATTGAAAAGTTGCAACAAGATGGACTTCTTAATTCTATTGACGTTGAGTCATTAGGAAAGTGTGTTTTGTGTTTGTCTGGTAAGATGGCAAGAAAACCTTATTCACATCAAGTGGAAAGGGCCAAAGATCTACTTGGACTAATACACACCGATGTATGTGGCCCATTTAGAATAGTCTCAAGACAAGGAGCTAGCTACTTCGTCACTTTTACTGACGACTTCAATCGTTATGGTTATGTTTACCTGCTGAAACATAAACATGAAGTGTTTGAAACTTTTAAGGTATTTCAAAAGGAAGTAGAAAACCAACTCGGGAAGATCATTAAGTCACTACGTTCTGATCGTGGAGGTGAATATATGAGTCAAGAGTTTTTGGATCATCTAAAGGAGCATGGGATTATTGCCCATCGCACTCCTCCCTACACGCCACAAAACAATGGAGTGTCAGAGAGGAGAAATCGAACACTGCTAGACATGGTTCGATCAATGATGAGTCAAACTACTCTACCAAAGTCCTTTTGGGATTATGCCCTTGAGACTGCTGCACGCATTCTCAACATGGTTCCATCTAAGAAGGTTGATAAGACACCATACGAAATATGGCATGGGCAAGCCCCTAAGCTGTCTACTTAATAGTCTGGGGTTGTGAGGCAATATGTTAAGCATGATACTCTTTCCAACCTGACAAACTTGACCTAGATCCTTTAGAAGTTGTATCTCGTAGATACCCAGAAGGAACAATGGGATATTCCATTCTACAGCCCAACTGAGAATAAAGTGTTTGTTGCACGGAATGCTGAGTCTTGAGTCTAAGCTCTTGGATCTGAAAGCAAGTGGGAGTGTGGAAGATCTTGAAGAAATTCAAGAAGAAGATACAAATCCTTCTGTAGAAACTAGCTTAAATCATGAAGAGGATGATCAAGAAATTGATGAACCTCAAAGTGATATCAATCCCATTCGTAGGTCCACAAGGACACGCCGTCCCACAGATCGTTTGTGTTTGTACATCGATACTGAGGAACATGAGTTAGGGGATCTCGGTGAACCCGCTAACTATAGAGCTGCATTGCTGGATCCTGAATCCAAGAAATGGCTTGATGCGATGAATGTGGAAATGCAATCCATGAAAGACAATGATGTATGGGTCTTAGTTGAGCTTCCTCCCAATGCTAGAACCGTTGGTAGCAAGTGGCTCTTCAAGAAAAAGACTGACATGGATGGTGCAGTATACATCTTTAAAGCTCGTCTTGTAGCAAAGGGCTTCACTCAAACCTACGGGGTTGATTATGAAGAAACCTTTTCTCCTGTTGCAGACATTAGAGCTATAAGGATTCTCATAGCTATAGCCGCGTACTATGACTATGAGATATGGCAAATGGATGTCAAAACCGCCTTCCTCAATGGACATCTTTCCGAAGAAGTCTATATGGAGCAACCTGAGGGTTTTGTGAATCCAAAATATCCTAACCATGTATGCAAACTTAAGCGTTCCATTTATGGACTTAAGCAAGCATCAAGGCAATGGAATAAGCGATTTGATGATGAAATCAAGAAATTCGGTTTCACTCAAAATCCTGATGAGCCATGTGTATACCTAAAAGCTAGTGGGAGTTATGTCGCTATCCTAATTCTATATGTCGATGACATATTACTCATGGGAAACAACATTCCAATGTTACAAGATGTAAAATCCTATCTTGGAAGAAGTTTTGCTATGAAAGATTTAGGGGATGCTGCATATATTCTTGGAATCAAGATCTACCGTGATAGGTCAAAGCGGTTCCTTGTTTAATTCAAAGGCTCACATTGAAGAAAATCTGAAAAGATTTACATGAAATTCCAAGCGTGGAACGATCCCAATGCAAGAAAAGCTGAAATTGAGTAAGTCGCAAGGTGCTTCAACGCCTGCTGAGAAACAGCGCATGCAGAATATTCCCTACGCTTCGGCTATAGGATCTATTATGTATGCTGTGAGATGTACTCCGTCCTGATTTTTGCGTTTGCACAAAACATGACAAGCCGATTACAACAAATCCGGGTTGAAGAACACTGACTGCTGTTAAAAATATTCTTAAGTATTCTCGCAATACGAAGGATATGTTTCTGGTATATGGAGGCAATTTGAAACGAACAGCTCGAGTTTCCTTTCTACTCTGATGCTGGATATCTGACGATGCTGACAACTAAAGTCGCAGACTGGATTATGGTGGTTCGTTCTAACTTGGAGGTTGCCTGTTGACTAGAAAAGCACAAAGCAAATTATTTTTGCAACCTCATATACAGATGCTGAATATATCACTGCCTTTGATGCATCGAAAGAGGCAGTATGATTCGTAAATTTCATTTCTAGGCTTTGCATTGTCCCACTTGAAGAACCATAAGTATGTATTGGTGATAATACTGGAGCCATACAATAGCGAAAGATGATGGATCACAACAAGTGCAAGACAATTTTTCGCGCCGCAAAAAGTCCACTATCTACGTGAGACCATTAAGATGGGTGATGTGATGGATAGAAAAGATTGACACATATTAAAATTTAGCTACCCTTTTACAAAGGCTTTGGCATTCCAAAGCATTCCGAATTAACATAGGAATATCGGATTGTTGCAGCTATAGTTTCATGTAACATCTGTGATTGATTAGTATTTGGATAATTTTGAATTGTAAGACGTTTTAATTTCGGATGATAAAGATACTTGGGATTTTGGTTATCTATTCAAATAATACTTTTATTCTATATTTGCAGTTTTAATCCATGAATGAATTCATCGTATTCTAAATAGGACCATTGTCGGTTAACAATATGGGAATATTGTTATGTAAGGCAAATGTGAGTGTTGGTTGTATTCCTTTGAATATATGGCCAGGTTCCCACCAAACTCATATTATCACAGGATGCATATGGATACCCAACTTTAGATCATTTACTTATGGATCCTGTCATATTAAAATGTCGAAAAATGGTTGAAAAGTCGTCCTTAGACTTGAGATGCAAGCAAGTTCTGTATGTGTGGATATCACTTTGTGATTATAGCCAAACGCTGTCCTGAAACAAGGTAGTTATAAAAGCTATTTTTCGGAGTGTATGTGAAGCAGCATCCACAACACTTGTAGTCAATAAAAAGGATTTGTCCTCACTTGAGATTGCAAAAGAAAACCATTGGGCCCTCTCCAGATTTAACCAGATAATGAATGGTCCGTTCCCAAAGGGTAATTCAAGATAATTCTTGATTACCTTTGGTAATATCTGAAATAATTTCTAGAAGAGAAACATAATGTTACACTATGGAATGAGTTAGGATCCATATCCATGGTTTAACGGTAATATAGTACAAAAGTGCTGATTCTAAAGCAGAGAAATTTCTAACCATTAATAACTTGAGATTGTTTTTTGAAACTCTTATCTCATAATATTCCTAATTGAAAAAAATAATTTGTGTGGTTTCTAAGACTTTGCCAATTATAGGTATGAGTGTTATGTGCTACTCCGACTCCCAAGTGGGAGCTGTTGGATTATGGTAGTCGAAAGCACGAATACGTTACGAATATGTGAGCCTATTGGGGGCACACACGTTAATACACGGAGAACACGTTTATACTTCACGTTAATAATAAACCAAGGACTATAAATGAACATCTCTCGAACCCTAAGGAGGCCGGTTTCCCAAGGAGGAATAAGAGGGGGTGTTTGTTCGATTAGTAAATAAGGAGGACAAAAGAAAAGAGTGTTGTAACGGGACTAGGACTTAATCTCCTAGTAGGATTTGGCTAGGGATAAAGGGTTATATATACCCCTCATCCCATAAGCTTGTTTACACGACACACACATTGTTCTTAAAACCTTTTCTTTTGCTCGATCTCCTTATTCTTTGTTTCCAGCCGAGTTCCACAAGAATACACAAGGCATTTGTTTTTCGGTTTATTTATACAACCGAAATCAATTAAGCTTAAAGCTTTAATTGTTGTTTTGTTCTTGATTCTTTCCTAGCTCGACAAATCAAGAATCATAAACAAAGGGTTTTGTTTGGTTACTGTTCGAAGGAATAAAAACCCCAAAAGGGTATTCGGGTTTGTTGTTATTCGGTTAACAGGTTTTCGGTTGGATTAGGGTTTATAAACTCTAATTCGGTTCTTGGATTATTCGGTTACAAGTCAAGGGTTTGCGTGGTAATCGGGATTGATACAAGGGTTGTTAATTAGTGAAGTTAAGCCTAGCATAGCTTAACGTGTTCGGTTGACGTGATTGTGTGAGCAACCGTAGAGGCAATTATTTTAGTTGCTTGTTTCGTTTTCTTGATCATATTAACAAAAGGTACGCGTTTCTATTTACCTTTTATTTGTGTTAACCAATGCATTTACTAGGTTCCTATCCGCTGCGTACGTCGTGGCTAAACTAGTTACCTATGTATTTAAATCCCAACAAATACACGGAGAACACGTTTATACTTCACGTTAATAATAAACCAAGGACTATAAATGAACAACACTCGAACCCAAGGGTGGCCGGTTTCCTAATGAGGATTAAGAGGGGGTGTTTGTTCGATTAGTGATTAAGGAAAACAAAAGAAACAAGAGTTGTGACGGGACTAGGACTTGTCTCCTAGTTGAATTAGGCTTGGGATAAAGGGTTATAAATATACTCCTCATAGCTCATTCATTCCATGCGACACAACTATTCTCAAAACCTTAAAAGAGTTTCGGTTTTTCTTGTTCTTCTTCAACCGAGTTCGACTACTTCTACAAAGGTTAATTCGATTTTTGGTTGTTCTATTCCCAAGCCGATTCAAACCTAAAGTCTTTTAAAAGGTTAGGTTCTTGTTGCATTTCCTGGCTCGACGTGATTGACAAGTTCGTGGTTTGTTTGGTCTACTGTTCGAAGGTTAAAGACTCTACAACTAAGGTTTCGGGTTTTGCATTTATTCGATCCAAAGGCTTTATTCGGTTGTATTAGGGTCTTGTAACCCTAATTCGGTTCTTTATTTATTCGGTTACAAGTCAAGGGTTTGCGAGGTAATCGGGATTAAAACAAAGGTTGTTAGTTAGTGAAGTTAAGCCTAGCATAGCTTAACGTGTTCGGTTGACGTGACTGTGTGAGCAACCGTAGAGGCAATTATTTTAGTTGCTTGTTTCGTTTTCTTGATCATATTAACAAAAGGTACGCGTTTCCATTTACCTTTTATTTGTGTTAACCATATGCTATTACTAGGTCCTATCCGCTGCGTACTCGTGGCTAAACTAGTTACCTAGGTATTTAAATCCCAACATCCATATCAGTTCATTTAGGCATGCTAGTCATTAGTCAAGTTGATAGTGATGGCAAGTGGTAAATGTCACATTATTTTCTAACTTAGAACGAATCTCCGTTCAGAAAAAAAAATGAAGATTAGAGTGTAGCTTGATGTAAAATAACAAGTTTTAAGAGATACTATTTAAGGTCACTGAAAACTTTATATAAGATCATTTTGCAATTTCACTTGTTTTGTGTGTTCACAACCTCACATAAAGTTAGCGCAAAAGGGATTTGTATGTTTAATAATGTATTCGCTACAATGGCAAAGTTTGACTCAAGAACTTTGACGTACTCTACTTAACTTGAACGTGAAACTCGATATTCAAGTCTCCTAAGCTCTAAGTTCTCAATTTTAATTTGATGATAAACATCTTAATGATGTGTCCCTAATATCATAATAAGCATATTAGTGCCCGTTTAACAAAAAATATAGATATAAATACACTATTTTTTTAGCTTATATATTTAACTAGCTTAAAGGCCGATGAGCGAGCTAGCTTTAAAAATTCGTTTAAGATAATAGAGAATAAAAAACAATGGATACCATTCGTCTTATATAAAAATAAGAGTAGAATGATGAAAATCTGAAAAACATAATATTTGTCAAATGTCAAACAACGAAGAAATAAGAAAGACAAAAAGTTTTAACGAGAGGCAAACATGCAAAAACATTTGTAATGACTTCTTTGTCGACAAATGTGTGACACTTGAAATTAAAGTAGAATGAAGGGACCACTATTGATTACTTTGTGAGTTATAAAAATTAAGTTTATCTCAGAAGTTGGGCAAGCTTAAGTTTTGCTTACATGTGCATAGTGTGCGCACATGTTAGTATTATTTTTATCTGAGATCAAGTTCGAATAGGCTGAATATGGTGGTTGAAATTTTACATACTCGACAACCTGACTCAAAAACCGTAAAAATATGAACACAAACCAGATGAACACCTTCCTAACCATGTTCGCATGACCCTTTGGTGCTATTATATGTTTTGCATTCTGACACCTTTACTGTGTTTGCTGTCATCTTCATCCATTGTTTCATGCTTTTTTTGCTTGAAACTAACAAAATAAATGTTTAAACCGCAGAAAAATAAGGGAGTAGGTTTTCCTTTCATTGAGTGGCCATCCATCGATCGCCGAAATAAGATTACTTTGTGAGTTATAAAAATTAAGTTTATCTCAGAAGTTGGGCAAGCTTATGTGTTAATATTTGATAATCAAATAAATTGAGTACCATTATGTTATCTGCCACATTTCTAAAAAATGCTGTTCATTTCTACTTTTGAGCACCCGTTTCCAAATGTAAATGCTACTCTTTATTATTCTTGTGTTTAAAGATCCTCTTTTCAAGCATCATGAAGTAACCTGTAACCCTTATACACAATGTAATTATGTGATGAACACAATAAGCTCTTTAACTAATTCTACCAAACAAATCACCCTCAATAATAATTTGATAACTGAATAACAACGTCTGAAACAAAACCGAGAACATGTAAATTAACTAATTCCGTGACCAGAACATATAATAACTTCAACTAGAATGTAAATTAAACTAGCTACTAATGACTAAAGGAAGAAATCACGACTAACGTCCTGTTATGCTATTGTGTTCCACATAATCTCAAGCAGCCTCCCTTTTTCTCTTCAAATCAACCACCAGGCCCTCTTATAATCCATCTGTCCGGTTTGCTAAACTAGATTCAGCGATCTCCACTTTGCCCTTCAGAACCGTTCCCTCCTTTCCAACTTCTACGAAGTTCATGTACTGTTAAGCACAAAGAGACCGTCCAACTTTCAAGCTCTTGTCATCTCAGACTTCATCTTCTCACACCTATAACAAGACAGAAGCCTGTGTGAGGTAATTTGATCCTTAAAACTGAGCGTACAAATAAATATGCAACATTTATTAATTTGCCTCACTTGAAAAAGAAATTACATTTATAATCCATCAGCTAAGGCCATGTCAATTGAAATTTATGCAGGAATAAGTATATAAGTAATAAAGTAAAATAGACACATATCAGTTCGCCTATATATTTGTCAAAATTAAGCTTCTACACATTGTGAAATTTGGGATTTTTATTTCCTGGTTACCTTTTCTGTAAAGTTTTCTTCAATATGCATTCTGATGACTGTTGTTCTGCTTGAAATTGACTCGGCTATGCAATACTCCAGCTCGTGGTCGCTTAAAATTGAATGACAATTACGGTTGGTGTCTACATATTTAATACATAAATTTTTGTTCTCCCAGTCCTTAAACCTCATTGTCACTTGTTTCTGCAAATCCGAGAATTTGGCCGACAAGGGAAGTGGAAACTTGACAATATGATGATTGTATTTCACTTTTATTGTCTTCCCCATATATGTGGATGCTAAGTTCTCCCTCTACAAAGAATTAAACCACCATAAAAGATTATTCTATGACTCTTATAACAGACATATATATTGTTACATGTTAGATAGGATTCTGGGGCCCCAAATGTTCCTAAGTAAGGCATCGAAACATCACAAGCATCCATAAGTGAACAAAACCTAGTACTCTAGATTCACTAAGCATCCATGGGTATCATTTGAGGATCGAATGGAATGAGAACGGGAATGGGTATGGATTTCTAGCCCACCCAATTAGTTGGAAATGAAGAATGCCTCATTCATGAGTAATCAAACCCATTAAATCTCTTGAAACAGCAAAATTCCAACACTATAAAACCCTTACCCTTGAACTGAAAGCCCATAACCAAACACCCCCTTATTCCCCTTCAAATTTTTGTGTGGCATGAAACTTATTTTGGGACACATAGCAATTAACATGACATTATCTTAAAAAACAAACCACTAACCATGAGTAAATTATGAATTTGATTGAAATCTGCAACATAACTTTCTTTCGGCTGAGTTGTGATAAGCTCAATGATTCCGGCAAGTTTCATGCCAGCACCCGAATGGTTAAAATAGACAGGAACAACTAATTGTCCCATACCTGATGCTTCATCAATATTTTGGTTAAAATATTGATTGAACACATGTCTTGTCCTGTGATCTGCAATACCTGTTTGAGCTGCTCTACCAGCAAACCAAATGCCCACATTTGTCTGTTGTCCAATAAAACGATTATTATTATCAAAACAGTTCATCCTGTAATCCAAAAGTCTGTTATCATGTATGTTTGACATACAAAATTGATCCGTCAATGTTAGACCACACCCAATGTCGTTTGTACCCTCAATTGTGTTGCATACCCAAAACTGAATAAGTCCTGATTCTCCATAAAAATCATACGTCTGAAAAACTCGTTTGACTCTGGAGTCGAGTTTTGCATCAGAATATGATATGTAAGCCATGAAAAGAAACCATAGTGAATATATCGGTTCCATAGTACTCTGCACTGGCAAACACAGTATTGTATTAATCCGAGATCTCCAAATGATTCAATTATGATTAGATTAAAATTATACACGGTGTTATCCCAAGATTACAATGAATACTGCAATTAAGTGAACATCATGCTAACCACAAACATCTGAACTCGAATCCGATGACTTTTAACTACTACTGAGTAACTTGTACTCTTAAAAGAATGCAACAAAATTTTGCGAAAGAACATTAATTCTTCATTTTCTTGGAGATAGTAATGTAAAATCAGAAATGTTACAACATGTCATATCCAAAACATTAATCTATAAACTAGAAAATGGCTGAACTTACACAACTTACATATGCTAAATATTGAATTATTAAAGTAGGTATGAGTTGGGCCATCTAAACCTTCCAAAATGGGGTTGCAATCCGGGTTGGCGGGTTTTGGTTGGCAAAATGGCAGGGTCAGAAAACCTCAACCTGAACACGACCCGTTTAAATAACCGGGTCAACCATGTCAACTCTGAACTGTTTACACATAACCTGTGGGTGTGTGGGTTAAACTTGTTACAAGGGTTGAATGGGCTAAACGGGTCGAGTGACCCATTTTAACCCATTTATCGAAACAAGTTTAGCACATTACCCGGATTAAACGGGTTTGTAAATCTACCCGTTTAACCCATTTTACCCGTATAATAAAGTAATAAAATATACATAATTTTTAAATGTATGAAAAAAACCATAAACGGGGCGACCCGTTTAACATTTCCCGACCCGAACTTGACCTGTTTAACAAATGGGTTAGACGGGATGATCCGAACACTACCCGAAACGTATTTAGAAGTTATTGAAAAAATCATGGCCAGATTCAAATTTCCTAAATTAAAATTACCCTGTTTTTTTATGAACAAGAAAAAAGACAAATTGATACATAAAACCTATTAATGACAAATATACTATACCTATTTACTAAATGATATCAGATTAACAAGTAGAAAACTTAACTGGAACATATATAACAAAAAACAGAGTACAACTTATTGAAAGTCTAAAACCAAAGCTAACCTGTGAGAATGCGAAATCAAACCAGTCGAAACAAGGAGCTAAATGAAATATGTTGTTTTAAGAAACTTATAATATTAAATATTTAAATCCAATGCAGCTGAAAGAGAGACGATATGATATATCATATATATTTGAGAGAAAAATTGGAGTTAGGAGAGTAATATTGCAAAGGAGGAAGCGAATACTTATACTATCAAATATAGTAAAATGTAGTGCAACATATTTTTTAAAACAAATACGTTAGCAATAAACTAAATCACGAATTCTTGCATCATAACCAACGGGCCTCTGGTTTAATGGTATGGAGGTTTTACCCTCGTAGGTAAGGTCTCAAGTTCGAGTCTTGTCTAGGGCGATAGGAGTTTCCTCCCGCGTGCGTAAAAAGAAGGGTGTCATTGCCTTTTGGGCTAGACCCAACCTGATTATGTAAATTCGCTACGCCTTCTGAGCTAGGAGCCATGTAGCCACGATTGCCGTTCAAAAAAACGTATTCATGCATCGTATATGGTCTATGCGCTACTACGAATAAAAGGGTGACGTGGGACCGTTATATATCTTCCTAATCTTAATTGTATCCAAAAGTGAGGTCCACTTATGTCTGCTGACGTGACCATCATGCAACAAAAATCAAAGTCATGACTAATGAGCATACAAGCCGGCACAACGTGGGAATATCCATCTTATAAATCTTATAAATCATGTATGTATGAACGAACCGCACGAATACGAATGGAGCCTTGTTCATGTTCGTTTATTTAATTTTAACCAGACAAATAAACGAATACGAACGCCTAAACGGACTAATTTTTTTGTTCATGTTCGTTTATTAAGAAACTAAACGAACCTTAAACGAACATAAATGAACGTAAAAAAAATAGAATATTATCAAATTATGCATAATATTATGTTTTTATAATTGTTGTTTTATTTAAACATACCAGATTTAAAAGTATGCGAGTAAAAGATATGATATACAAACATAAACATATAAATGAACATAAACAACGTTAATAAACGTCTAATCGGACGTTCACGAACATAAACGAACGAACGTGACTTGTGTTCATGTTCGTTCATTTTAAGGTTTTCAAGATCGGGATCCTACCCATGATCGTTTTCGTCTTTGCAAAATCGAGATCATAAAGTTAGATCGGGATCGTAAGATCCTACTATAATGTCATTGTCTTAATAGTCTTTGTAATATTATGCAAATCTGCAAATTATTATACATCATAAACACATGAATGTTTCATAGAAATGTTGTCCTAAATTATGATTATGAAATGTTTAAGAAGATTAACATGTTGTTTTTAAAATTCTACGAAACACAAGCCATTAATTTATAGTTTTTTAGTTTGTGGTTCGAGAAAAGTAAGATCGGATCGAAGTAGATCTTAAGATCCTATGGTCAAGATCGGGATCCTATAAGATCTTAAGCATGGAAAGATCATTTGCAGGATTTGGATCGTTTTTGCTTTGTAGTATCGTAAAATCGTAAGATCGTAAGATCAGGATCGGGATCTTAACAACCATGGTTCATTTAACTAAATGAACGTAAAATAATGTTCATGTTCGTTCATTTAATAAATAAACGAACATGAACGAACTTTTTACCGAACGGTTCATGAAATGTTCACTGAACGTTCAGTTCGTTTACAGGCCTATGTGTCGATAATAAAGTTATGGTTATTTTGGTAATAAACTTTTTTTTTCTTTTTTTGCTATTTTCTTTTTTTTGTTAAACTCTGTAATTATAGCCATGTATGCTTTTTGGCAATGTTTGAACCAGTTCAATCGGCTTACTAGCTAATGTCAATTACTATAATTTATAACTACCTAATTATTTTCATACGATACCTACCTAGCTATTAAATGTTATCCGTCATATCATGTTAGCAAGTAAAGAACTTCTTGTGAAAGCTAGCATTTGAGATAGTCAATGGTCGGACGGAACCAGAACATAAAGTCATGAGGTGTATTTACGAAAAATCGAACAAGATTACATGCACAACGTTTTGGGACCGGGTGCATTTATAAAGAAAAGAGGTTTTTTTAACAAAATTAACACTACGAAATAAATATCCATGGGTGTCTGGAGACCCCCTGAACACGCTCTGGTTCCGTCCCTGGTCAATGGAGATGGAAGCTAGCATTTGGCAAAGTGGGCACATGCCTCCTAGTGAAAATATTTATAATGTACAGTAAAACTTTTTAAAATATCTCGTTATTTTTGTAATTTGTTTAACAACTTGATTTATTGTGTAATTTTTTAAAAATATTACTAATTTTTGCCTCTTCGACACTAACTTTCTGGCTCTGTCTCTACTCAAACACACTAATTTAATGTTTACACTAAAATGCAAGATGATGGCCCAGAGAAGTTAAATTATGGTACTAAAGTAACATACTCCCTCCGTTCCTAAATAAGTGTCCACTATTGACTTTCGAAGTCAATCTTCTTCAATTTTGACCTTAAATTATTTTATTTGTGTTATATAATACTTGATGAAAATCATATCAATGAAAATACATTTAAAATTCAATCAATTCATATATTTTGCATCAAGTATAATATAACACAATCAAAATAATTTAAAGTCAAAATTAAAGAAATATAACTTTGAAAGTCAATAATAAACATTTATTTAGATAACATATAAAAGTTGATATGAACTTTTAAACATTACCACTCATATCAAATAGATTATAGTTAATATAGCGTTATATTATAACTTTATATTTTGTCCTAACTCCCAAGTATACACGTATCACCCACTAGAGGACCTTATCATATTTGGTCCCTCAATTAGGTTTATAATTGGGAGTAAACTGCAATATACATCCTTGTGATTTCAACTTTCTCACATAATACATCTCCGTCAGAAACTATTGGCAGTATACATCATTCGTTAGGCAAACGTTTGCCACAATACATCCCCGAGGACGAACGATGCAAATATTTTTTCGTGATCTTCTCACGAGGGATGTATTGTGTAAAAAAACTACAGGGATGTATTTTGAAAATATTTTTTCATTTTTGTACGTTTTACGTTTTTATACATTGTTTTTTCGTTTTCGTACGTTTTTATACTTTTTGTTACATTTCGTTTTTCTACGGACGAGAACGTAAAAAAGGGGATAAAAACTGATAATCAATAAGAATGAAAGCGGACAAATCGTATGAAAAGGTATAATAGCGTCGGAGAAAAACGGACAAAAACGAAAAACGAATAAAAAAGAGGATGAAAGCGTATGAAAACGTACGAAAAAGTATAATAACGTCGGAGAAAAACGGACAAAAACGAAGAAAAAAAACGCCAAACGGATAAAAAAATTTATTAATAACATACAAAAATAAATTATTGGCCAATAATAATAATAATAATAATATTATTAATAATAATTAAAAAAATAAAATAAAACAAAAAAAAAATTAAAAAAACAAAAAAAAATAAAAAAAAATAAAATATTTGCAAAATACATCCCTGTGGTTTTTTTTACACAATACATCCCTCGTGAGAAGATAACGGAAAAATATTTGCATCGTTCATCTTCAGGGATGTATTGTGGCAAACGTTTGCCTAACGAAGGATATATACTGCCAATAGTTTCTGACATGGATGTATTATGTGAGAAAGTTAAAAGGGAATATGTCATAGAATAGTAACCAAGTTTCATTAGTGTTCCAATTTGATACCTCAAAGTATCTATGTATGCATAAACATGTTGTACATTAATTTTAAACAGTCACCCCCTGAATTTAACTACTTCCAACCAACTATGTACAACCCGTTAATGCACAACTAAACATAGAAAATAACCACAAAATAATAACCAAGTTTGAGAAGTGTTTCGTTCAGGTCACTCTAACATGAAAATTACACAAAAATGAAACAGTTTAGAAACTTTGATGGCTTTAGTGATTGATATAAAGTTTGAGGTACCAAATTAGAACAGATCTCAAACTTGGTTACTATTTAATGATTTTCACCCAAGTTAAAACCAAAGGATGCATTTTGCAGTTTACTCTAATATTAGTGAAAGGTTCCATCGGTAGTGGGCAAAGAAGTGTGACGGTATGATACACGTATTTGGATTTAAAGTGAGACCCATGCTGATGTAATATGAACCAAAAATCAAAGTCCTATTGTCAGTGGGCAAAGAAGACGGCTCAAAGTAGAATATTCATCTTTTGGAAATTGACATGAATGGTCAAGCAACACTTAAAAGGCTTAAACCGACATTCATATAATCATTTTCACATTGTGCTTCCAATGCTTAGCTCACTATTTTTTTCCTATATAAATTTCTTGTTTTATCTACGGCTCTAAGAGTACCAGGCGTAGTGCCGGTTATCAGTATATTATCCGTATTAATTGACACCTCAGCTTTTATGGTATAAAAATTTTATAACACGAAATAAGAAAAAACACTCTCCCTAGCAATGTTTTAAAACCCGGTTTTTTAATCGACCCGGTTTAATTACCGGTTCACCGGTTCAACCGCCGAATCGAGCCGGTTCCATACACATGTATACTTCTTTTCTATATTTAATATGTAATGTTGCATGATCTCATAATTTATCCGATTTATTTTCTACATTCGATTGAACCGATGAAAAATATTAAGACTCTACCGATAAGCTTTGTTTTTTAAGTTCTATATCAATTATAATATAGCAAATATTTGCAACAACAATCAACTTATAAATTTAAGTTATATATAACAATCTATATAAAAACTTAGTTGTAATATCTAAGATAGTTTGTAACTCTAATTTACTTATTTACAAGATTTTAACTAACAATAGTCCTCATCAATTTAACTTGTCAACTAAAATTAGAAAAATCGATGAGAAAAAAATTTGTTACATTTTTTTGATAAAAAGTAATGACGCGGCCAGGTTTATCGAACCGGGTTGACCCGGTTCAACGAAAAACCGGCGGTTCAATCCGGTTCTCAAACACGTAAAAACCCGGTCACATCCGGCCCGATCTCTAAGCCGGTTCACGGTTTAACCGGTTGAACCGGCCGGGTCAACCCGGTTTTTCCCCAGCAACATTTTTATAACGTACCCACTACAAAAACCTACTTTTTACACTAAAAACAGAAATAACACACAATCGTCCGTTATGTGCATGGAGAGTGGCTTACAACGCGCCTATAACACAGGTAACCATGCTGCCATCGTTATAAATCTCAAATTTCACCTATAACGCGTATATAACAGACCGCATTGAGCAGTGATGAATTGAATAGAAAATATATACAATTTCGACTTTTACTTTTCCTTTTCTTTAATAAGTTGATGGGTCCTTGATATAAACAAATGGGAATTGATTTGCACACTTATTTTTTTTTATTATGATATTTTTTTTAGTTCATAACATGTTTGTACAGTGTGTTTTAACTGTGTACAGTGAGTGTCCCAATAAAAATTTTAAGTGTTCAAATCACCGGCCTAAACAAATACTTAGTATATGACAACTTTTAGCAATTTTTATTGGATGTGAAATATATCATCGGGCCCACTTGAAAATCTTGGATGTGAAATATATAACAAAAAACACGAATAAGCGAGCAAGCATAATATGTCAAATAGCACAAAACATAACAAGACGATGTAAGACAAGTTGGTTTTGGTGGATTGTTTTTTTCGCAAGCAATTCGAGCACAATTATAGAATGATGAAAACAAAGATTCAAAACAAACAAAAACACAAACAAATCTCCTGCAGCGGCGTCAAAAACTTGATGTGCCTCCATCGGGCTTTAAATTTATAACAAGGATTACCGGTAAAGCTAAGAACACATTCGGGCAAGTAAACCCTATCGTGTGTAGCAAGTTGGGTTTGGTAAGGCGAGGTCGTTCGCAAGGATTTGGGTGTTTTCAATTTGAAGAATCAAGTTTACTAATAAGCAAAATGAAAGTGGTAAAATGATTGTCACGTCCCAATAATATCATATAAGTAATTAGAAGACTAATTCGACGAGAATTGCAATCAAATTATTAGAACAACTTGTTTGGAACTAATTTCTATATCAATGGAGTGTATGGAGATTCAGGTAGAACTTAAGCAATAACAAAAAAAATCAAAGTCACACAATTCCAAGTCAATGGGTGATATAATGAAATTGCATATATCACGGTTTAGACTAACACACTCTTTCGACCTATGAATGTTATTATAAACCGAGTCATTACAAGCAATTTGTTAGAAATATAAGTTTACCAATTAGTTCATAAAAGCTCTTTCGATCTATACTTTTGAATCAATCGTTACTAGTCTTTTTAAGTTGTATACTCATACTAGTGAAGTTTTTCGGGCCGTGCTAAACACGACCCAGGATTATCTTAAATTGATAGTTAATTATCTTAAATTGATAGTTAGAGTTTGATGTTAAAAGTTGAATGTAAGGTAAAACACTATTTAAGTACTACGTAATAGTTAGTGACAACAACTTTGGTGTGAAAACTTTTACTCATGTCATAATGCAGAGTTGTGCACTACTGGCATTTGGCTTTTGTTAATTTGTTGTGTACATTCAAAATCCTAATCCAAACTTTGGTTGTTTAGTTTACAAGATAAATACCACAATGTTAGATTATACAGTTGATACATATTAATGGTTTCAATTTCTCCCCTCTTATTATATACTCCATCCGTCCCATATTAAGTGTCTATTTTTGACTTTTTGAATTTTTTTTCCATAAACTTTGACCGTAAATATTTTTCTTTATGTTACATAATGCTTACTGAAAATTATACCAATGAAAAATACATTCGAAACTCTATCCATTCATATATTTTGCATTGAATATCATATAACATAAGAAGCAATAATTAAGGTCAAAGTTGAAGAAAAAAGACTTTTAAAAGTCAAAAATGGACACTTAATATGGGACGGAGGGAGTATGATACAAACAAATTCAATGTATCAGACATCATCATGTACAATTTAGTTGGTCAAAAGTCACTCTCTACCATCTTACATACCATTCCCATATAAATAGCACAACAGAATTACTTCTTGCTTAACTTGTTTAATGTTAGAAACGGAAGTTTGTAAGCATTATAGTGTTTTAAATTCCTAACAACATGTCTTTCGGTCATCCATTCGTTGTATCAACCAAATATTAGCAAGCAGCACCACCTAAATTTTTTGTCAAAAACTTCAATGTAGAAACAATTATGATCATAAAAATCCTAAACATTAATCACATGTAACCCCATAGTTAACGGTAAGTACCATTGTTCCCCTTTTCTCCAAAATAATATCACCCCATCAGAATTTTTTTCCAAAGTTTTAATACATGCCAAACATAAAGTATCACCAACTCTATTACATGCCACTCCCTTTACACAACTTCTTTTATCACTCTACACCAACTCTCTTTTCAGGCCAACTATTAAACCCCCCATCTATCATCATATCATCGGACACAATATCTTTTGGATGTAAAAGTTAGATAATTTGCCATATGATTGTTTCTTTTCTTGCATCTTTGACTTTTTGCAATATCTCAATCAACAAATTAATCCTTACACTCTTTACATATATCACACCAAACCACCTAACACTGTCATATCATATTACATCACGAATGAAAAGATGTGTTAATTTTTCTTTTTTTATTCATTTTAACGTTTTAGTTTAGAATGTTCATATATTAACATTTATATTATATGGTTACTTTACAACTTAATATATCAATAATGGATTCACAACAGGAAAACACATTAGTATTGTATATTAGTACTAATAATGTACTATCAATTAAAATTTTCACATTTAGCATACAAATTCAAAAATTACAATTTAAGAAACAAAATTTTCATTACACTGCACTTACCACCTACTTTACAAAAGTCTCATCCCATTTTAATTTACATGTACATGAGATTTGTTAATCTTCTAAAGCCTAGCATAAATAAATTTCTTTTAGTTCCTCACAGTAACATCTTCCTTTCAATTTTGTTACTTGAGCTCCATAATTACTACCGATACAAGTTATGAATTTTTATAAGGAATTTTTCTAAATTTGACACCCATACAGTATTTCTACCTGATGGCCAGCATTATTGTTATTAATTATTATCAGCCTCAACAAATAACTGCTATGCAGATAGAGTGCGAGACTCCAAACCTGATATCCTCACCTTAACATGTGCCGGGGCACATGTTAGAAAAACCCATTTATGAATGTGAGAGATATGGGTGCTTACTCCATCTTCATCTTCCAGTTTATTTTACTTCACCTACGGCCTACGTACACCACGTAATCAATACCAAGATCCGTTGCGTAGAGCGTTCCTAACATCTGTCATCCTGAAAAGTAGTACCAAAAAAACAGAGGAAAAACAAAAACTATACAAATAGAGAAGCTAATTTAACCGTTAGAGACAATGAAACACCATCAACTCCTCAGGCATTAAAGAAAAAAACATATCAACAACACCTACCATCCTTTCTTACTTAACAGAAAGTCATCATATTGAATATTGTGAAATACATCGCTGATCTCCGTTTCGAGACGCCTCATCTCCACTTTGCCGGGAAAAAAACAAAGCAAAGCATAGTTAATATAAAAACATAAAAAAAAGAGCGGAAAAGAAAATGTGAGGTGTTTACCGACTTGAATAT
>BQNB010023348.1:0-61913 GCA_026074375.1 Tanacetum coccineum
CCTTTTGTGGCTAACGGCGTAAATTACCCATGGGGATGCAATCTTGTTGACGGGATATATCCGGAATTGGCGACACTTGTTAAGACGATTCCAAAGCGAGCTGATGATGACTACAAGCGAATAAGGTATAAGCAAAAGCAGGAATCAGCAAGGAAAGATGTGGAACGAGCATTTGGTGTTCTCAAGAAGAAATGGGTCGTACTAGCCAATCCCACACGAGAGATGAAAAAAGAAAGAATAATGAATATAATGTACACATGCATCATAATACATAATATGATTCGATAATACAAAGAAAATATGATATCTCCCAATTGGTACCCGGAGGAAGCACATCAGTCAAACGACCTCGTACGATCCGATGAACAAATGCGTAAGTTATGAGGCACATCAGTTCGTCACAAATGCATCAAAACCTTCGAGTCGATTTGGTCGAACACTTGTCTCATAATGTCTAATTTTAGCTTTAAATATAATATTTTTAATATTCGAAGTCTATGTAATGTCTTTAATTTATGAATAAATTTTTTTAATTTCATAAGTTTTATGTTTTTAATTTCGTACGTTCACATTTTTAGTTTATGAATAAAAATATTTAAATAAAAAAATATGTATGAAAGGTGAGTGAGTAATGACCAAAACAAGTGAAAAGTGAGTGTAATTGAGAGGAAGTGAAAAAATAAAGAAAACTGAAGTGACGCTGATGTGAATATTTTTTTAACCTTAAAAAATAAGGTTACTACACTATTCAATCTATAAAATTAAAACAAAAAGTGATAGTTATTTTGACACATCTCAAAACAAAATTATAAACAGTAATTTTTAAAAAAATAATATTAAAATGACTCCACTCATGAATAATTTCGCTTAAGATACTTTAGCATCTCTGGATACACTAAATTAAAAGCCAAAACAAAACCATAAAGAAACAGTTTTGTAGAACCATGAGGGGGGGGGGGGAGTGAAATGGTTTTCTTGATTCTTCGAAGTGAAGTTTATAAAACTTTAAGTCTCGAAAGAGCCAAGTGGTTTGATGATCTACTTAGCAAAGAGTCAATAAGTAGATAGAGATAGAGAGAAAGAAATAAAGACACCACGATATATACTGGTTCGGGAAGGAGGGTTTAGTCCTTCCGTACGTCCAGTTGCGAATCCACGACACCTATACTATTCCTAGTATAATCCTTATGGTGGATCACAAACCGTATTACAATTTACCTCCACCAGCTTTCAACAAAGACCGACACTCACACAGAAGAGTTACTACATACAGTATTCCGCACTCGGAATCCACCCCTAAGAACCCGTGATTCGACTTAACCTCTAGGATCACTTAGATTAACTAAGAACACTACCAACTTCCCCTTGGAAGCTTACCAAACCCCAACTAGATCCTCCAATAATTTAGGCTTGATCCTACGGATACAAGACTTCCCTTACAACTCGATAGATTGAAATAAGATAGATGAATCAAGTCATAATCTAACCTAGATAATCGATTCTAATAAAAAGGGTATGAGAAAGAACACCCCTGACAAAACACACAAGTATGAATTAGGTACTTGTGTGGCTCTCTTGTGGAGATGTGTGTTCTTAAATAGATGATAGAAGAGAAGATTAAGAACACAAAGGTGTTAGACTTAGAGGATTAAAGGAGAGAAAACAGAAGAAAGAATGTTTGCAAGAAGTGAGGAATACAAAGGCCAAGGGTGGATATTTATAGGCCAAAAAACACAAATTGTCAAAAAAACAATTCGTGTCTGGCGCGCTGCCCACGCGTCAGCGCGTCAGATTCCCAAAGTTGTTTTCTTCGGGACTTGGCGTTTTAAATACCCGCACTTGTTAAACCCCCCAATTGTACTTCACGCTATGACCTTTCAATTATTCTTACACACAAGGTCAACCAACTCAAACAACCATTTGATAAAAATGTTTGTGAAGTATTTAAAAGCATTTTGCTTATCTGATAAAGTAAAGAGAAAAAAGAATTATCGAAAAGAGCTATTTTGGGTATTCCTTAAAGTGTAACTAGCTTAGTTGAGATCCAACTAAAGATTTGAAAAGGCTAGTTAGGGCACAAGATAAATTTTTTAGAATATTATTTGCTTGGAGAGAAAAGGAGGAGAATTGAAATTTGAATTTCAGATTGAATTAGCCACATGTTGGATAAGAAGGAATGAGTTGTCATGATGTGACATAAAGGAGCCTCTTGATCTTGGTTAGAAATGGAGGGTAAAGATGTAAAAAAGAAGGTAAGTAGGATGGGTGATATGGCAAAATTAAGGGTGATAAGAGGGTTGTGTTTGTTGTATGAGTGAGAAGTGTATGTTTGTGAGATGAAGTGTGTTTGTTTGATATGAGAGTTCAATCTAAGGGTTGGGAAGATAAAGTGGGAACTTGGATTGATGAGGTGGCTTGATCAAGGGTAGAAGTGAAAATGTGTTTATTGTGTTTATTTGAGTTTTAATCCAAGGGTGGAGATGAGAAGAGTGTGGGAACTTGGATTGATGACATGGATTGATCAAGGGTGAGGATGATGGAGTGTGTGTGTATAATTCAAATGTTGTGGAGAAGAAGGTGAATAGTGAATGAGCGGTGGAGAATATTTTGATAAGATATAAAGGATCCTTGGTTGGAATGTGGGGAATAAGAAGTACAACAAGTACATGGATTGTAGTTTATGTGATGGGGAATATAGTTGTCTGTGGAGATGAGACTCATGGATTTGATCACTAATATATTGATGCCAACACAAGCCTAATTTTTTTGCATCTCAAGTAAAGCTCTAATCCCATAACGAGAAATGACGCGTTTACGTAAAGTGACATTTGACTTAGTTTGACCAATAAGGGAGTAAAACCCGTTACGTGATTAGGAACAATGTAAATCCGGATTAAAGTCAAATGAATTTTCTTGTCGGTATGATGAAAGCATGATCATACTAGGTTTAGAAAGAAGTTTTGGCCTTGGCTTGAGGCGTTTGATAAAAGATTTGAGTGGGCGTTTTAAAGAAAAACGGGAGGATTCGTTTTTGCTACTCTCTAACTCTAAACCTCATTTGGAGTGTTCCAAAATGCTCAATTATCATGTACATACCTTTATTGAAGTTTCCTCATGTGTCGGGTAAGAGGAAAACCCACAATTGCAAAATTCGTAAAACGGACTTTGCTTGTGGCAGGCTGGCCACGCGCTGACGCGCGCCGGACAGGAAAGTCTGGTTTTACGGATTTAGGCTATCGTTTGTGATTTTACGTTTTGCGAACGTTTATTTGTCACCATTGAAACATAAAGGAGTTCCTTAGTCAATGTTGCACCAACAATCTCCCCATTTTTGATGATGACAAATAAAATATTGAAAAGCAAATTAAATTACAAACGTAGCGAAGATAAAGACCGCCGTTGATGAACTTGATCTTGTAATTTGGTGAAGCTTGAACATTGTCTTCACCTTATGAGTCTTACATAGCTTTGCTACTCCCATGTACGCTATAGCTCTTTGCTTCCGTAATAACTTTCCTTTTCCGTAATAACTTTGCTTTCCTTTTCCCCCTTTTGTCAAATAAAAAAGGCGGGTTCTTGGTCTTTCATTAGAATGTTGATATCTTTGTAGAAGAGATAATAGATACCATTGCACGTGCTCCCCCTTGTTCCAAGGCGGGGATCCATGAGTCAAGAGCATTACCTTCAAATGGGTTCTTGGTTACAACTAGCAACATAGCAACACAAAATCAATTCATGATACTAATATTTTCGTTATGTGCAAGTCCAACATGGGTTAGCTTACCATTTGGAAACTTGGAAACATGGATGAGTACAAATATGGATTATTGTGGCTTTGTACATTGTTACATATATTCATATACATATTTTAACATTTATATGTATAGATATTCATGACTCCAATTACTTTTTGTTGAGCATGCATGCACAGTTTTATCATAATTTCATCCCATTATGTTGTAGCAAAGCAATATTAATCAAGAAGCATTCAAGCATTTTATTTCACATAAAACATACAATACACATTATATATTATACAATATTTTGAAATACACTAACATATCATAGTTGAGGGTATCCACACTCATCATCCCCTTATTTAGAAATTCCTTCCAACCCATTTATTTCTTGCGGCCTTTGCTAACGGCTCAATCATTGAGCACAACAACTTGAAGTTGTTGTTAAAAGAATATGAGATTCCCTTATTTCCTCATGGAACCCTTAGGTCATTGTTTAGACATTATTTCCTTTCTTCGCAAACTTTAGACAACGTAGCAGTATTAGGATATTGTTTTCATTTTGGCTTATGTCGGGAGAGGATACCCCTATTCTTGTACTATTGAGCTTAGTTAGGCGTTCTTCTCTTTGTTTCCTAAGATTAGATTATAATCACTTGTTGGATTGACCAATAATCATTTGGTTCCCCCTCTTTTTTACAATTTATTTCTACTTTATAATTTCACTTTGGATGATTCTAATTCTTGTTGGGTTTTTTTCTTATGTATGTCAATTTTAGTGTTGGAGGAGATAGAGTGCAAGTTGTGTATTGGGGGTATCAGTGTTTTGATTAGAGGTTATGGAGAGTGGTAGGTTTGACTATTGGTTAGTATGGACTTTTAGAATGATAATTGAGTTAGTGGGTCATGTGTACTTTGTGTTTGTGTATATTATGATTTTGTGAAGAAAATAGGGGGATGTTGGGAAGACCATTATGTCATGTTGATTGGTTAAGAATCTAATGATACTTTGTTTGAACATATTGTTTGACTATTTTTGGTTTATCTTGAAATTAGATGATTTAGTTACACAAGTTGGTTCCTACAAGTATGCATACATGCACCAAAGATTGTCCATGCATGATAATTCCATTGTAGTTTGTTGTGTATAGATCATGAATCACCATTTTGAATTTTCGGAAATGATAACTTTATTTTCATTATGTTACAAAGAAAATACTTAGGATCTCGGATGAGTGGTCCAAGTTGTCAATCCTACTTCAATGTGTATTTTAATCATTTTTTCGGACTATTTTTTACCATATTGGACCCATAATCCATTATTACATAGCTAAGTGTTGCTAAGATTATTATCTAAGACCTTATGATCGTTGTGTTGTGCGTACTTTGATTAATATAATTACATAGTATATGGTGCATTAATTTCATAGTTTCTCGGACGAGAGGGCTAAGAGCAACTTGTGTGCTATGTGCAGTAATTTCATAGTATATGGTGCATTAATTTCAAAAGAATTCTCTTTAACCACGTGAGTAGTTTGTATGTTTGCATAAAGTTCTTTTCTTTTCTTTTCTATCCTAATACAAATAGCATGCAATCAACACATAAGATGAACAAGTTGACACAAATACAACATTTTCAACACAAAGGTGAGTTGTGATCCAAAGTGATTTTGTCAATGAATTTGTCTATTTAATATCTCATGTCTATCATGGGGAATAGAGCATGAAATGTTGTGAATAAGTCGATTTCACACATTTAAGTATGTGAGGTGATGATTATCACAATATTGACAAGATGTAGAGCAAATTTCTTGTTCATAACAAATAGATTTGACATGTAGAGTCTGAGATAATGTCAACCATAGTTTGAATAATGCATTGATATATATCCTTCATCTCGTTAAAACAACAATATTGCTTAACTTCCATGCCTTTCACATAAGTCCTAGCACATAGCACATAAGTACATAAGCTCTAAGAGCAAAATATATCTCTAAAATGGTATGCAAACGAACTTTAGACTTCTACTCTTATTTTTGACCTTTTACCCACTTAAATCAATATCGTATGGTGTATGTAAACCATAAACAACCTTAATAGACTCGTGCAATTTGGAGTTTGGGAAATGTCATGCGAAAATCCTAAGCTTGTTTAGTCTTAGACCTAAGTTTTCTCTCATTTAACTCACCAATTACTTTTTTTATTGTGTGACCTCTAGCCTTTTAGATTCTTAGGATAACCTGGCTCCGAGGCATTAGCTTCTAATGACAGAGACCGATTAAGATCTTGAACTATGGGTTCATCGATCCTATCATCTATCCTTACTTTTGACCCCTCACACACTCAAATCAATATAATATGGTGTGTGTCAACCATGAACAACCTCAACTAAACTCATGCAATTTGGACTTTGGAAAATATCATGCGAAAATCATAAGCTTGGTTAGTCTTAGACCCAAGTGTCATCTCATTCAACTCACCTATTACTTGTTCTATTGGGTGACCTCTAGCTTCTTTTGGACTCTTAGGATAACGTGGATCTGAGGCATTAGCTTCTAATGACGGAGACCTAACCGGATTTTGAACTACGGGTTCAATGATCCTATCATCTTCTACTGAAGGAGATGACTTAGGTTCGGGCAAACTCTCATCAAAGGTAACAATGAGAGATTCCTCAATTCTCATTGTTTCCTTGTTAAGCACTATGTATGCTTTACTATTTTGAGAGTATCTTAAAAATACACCTTCGTACAACTTTGGGTCTAATGCATGACACCAAAAATACACCTTCATACGACTTTGGGTCTAATGACGGCTTCCTATTTTTAAGGATTTCATAGGGTGTTTTATTAATGAGTTTTCTAATATAGACCCTATTAAAGATGTATGTCGCCGTATCTAATGCATGACACCAAAAAATTTGTGTAATGGATTGCTCGTCTAACATAGCATGACTCATGTTCTTAACTTGCGATGTGTTCTTTCTACAATCTCACTTGATTGAGAAGTGAACGGGCCCGACAAGTTATAAGACATTCCATGTTGTTTACAAAAGCTCTTAAATTGCATTTCATCAGATTAACTAATATGATTTGTTATAAATGAAACAATAGAATAATCATGTAGGTTTTCAAGTCTTTTACACATGATTTTAAACTTTTTAAAGACATCATCCTTCGTTTCTACAAGCACAACCCAAGTGTAGTTTAAGTGATCATCCATAATCATTAAAGTGTAGAATTTGCCTCTGTAACTTTGAATTAAAGATGGACCAAACAAATCTAAGTGTAACAACTCTAAAACCCTAGTAGTTGACACTTCATTACTAGTCTTATTGTTTGCATTACCTTGACTCCCTAGACCACACATATCATAAAAGTGTCTTTCAAAGCTCAACTTTGGTAGGTTCCCCACTAGCTCGTTGAAAGCTAAGTTTTGAACTAACCGCATATTGGCGTGACCTGACCTTCTATGCCAAAGCGTTGAGTTATCCACCACGGATGCAAGACAAATTTGTTTATTGAAGTTATCTCCCAATTTGCAAGTATATATACAATTTCTCCTATGTTCTTTAGCTAGCGTTTTGCCATTTTTACTAATAGTACAATCTACTTTAGTAAAGCTAACTACGCAATCATCATCACATAATTGACCTACACTAATCAAGTTAAAAGCTAGACCACTAACATGCTCAACATTGGTAATTGTAATGGAGTCATGAGTAATATTACCTCCACCGATGACCTTGCCCTTAGGTTGCTCCTAAATACGACATGTCCCACATCATACGCCTTGTACGAAGTAAACAATATTCTATTCCCGGTCATGTGTTTAGTGCAACTGTTAGGAATACGAAAGTATCGGTCACTTCCATTAATAACATTAGATAGCTCGTTAAGTAATATTTGGAACCTTAATAGGCTAGCTTAGGAAAAGCCCATGGAAAGCCCATAGGAAAAGCTATATAGACGGCCTAGATAGGAGTATTTAAATCCTTTCCATGTTATGGAAAGGGTGTTGGTTGTTTATTTATTACACATAGTAATCTAGCTTTTCTTTCTTTTCTTTCTCTCTTTAAGTGTTCTTCTAACCACCTCTCTTTCTCTCTCTAAACTCTTCATTGAATCCATACCTTGTGTGTGTTAAGAGATTCTACAATTGGTATTAAGAAATTTCTTCTATCCGAAAAGTGGTTGTTTTCAAAAGAAGATATTCGGTTATATGAGTTAGAAGGTCTCATATTTGGTGTGGGTAGAAAAGGTCTAGGGTCAACTCGAAGTCGTGTGTATCTAAGTCCATTATGTGAGCTCGAGTGATGTCTTGTTTCCATTCTTTTAATGGGTGCTTGAGGACCTCGAGTGTTTGCAAAATGAGTTTGAGGCACAACAGGTTTAACAAAGCTAGTTAACGAAATTTCTTTTACAAACACTATTGGTTTGGATAGACTTGCGGGGAGTGGTTTTCTTATTTTTTAAAAATCCAAGACCTTCCTTATCTTGGGACAATTTTGGACGACTTAGCATATCGTCCAAAGCAATGCTACTTTCTTTGAATTTTGAGAAATTTAATGCTTCATCTTGAAGTCTTGAAACATTAAACTTTAAAGAGTCAACCTCTTGTGTGAGTACATCGCATGTTTTGAAAGGTTCAATCACCTCTTTATTATTTACAAGTTTCTTCACTTCAATTTCAAGATCATTGATTTTACTTGAAAGTTTTGAATTTTCATTTTCTAGAAAAAAACTTTTTTGCTTTTACAAGCTTTGTTCGAAAAGCTTAGTAAAAATCCTTGTTAAAAAACCTTAGGAGTTCCCCTCTCTCCTATTTACAAATCAATAATATTATAATGAATATTAGAAACTAGATGGTATTGGATACTACCTCTTGAGAGTTTTATCGTCTGATAAATTGCGTCGTTTTGTTGTTCGACGCCGTCTCAGCTATCAGCTCCATTCTCCTCCGACAAAAGCATGTTCTCCTTTCACTTCCTACACAAACTAACAAAGTGGCCTTTTAACCCGCATTGTATCAAGCCCCCTTTTAGCTTTGTGTATTTTAACCACCATTTGTTCCCAATCATTTCTTGCGACATTTAGAGCGAATTTTGGATTCGATTTTCCGTCCATTACCAAATCGATTTCACACCGGTCCTAACCGATTACCCTTAGGCAGAATAACTTGGAGAAGTTCCGAAGCACAAATTGAATCTTCGCTTTCATTTCTTTCATCAATGTCCTTCGTCACTTCCTCCTGACTAACACTAACATCACTAGTAATTGTTTGTGGGGAGATGGTTTGTTCCCAGCGACTTTAACTTAAAGAGCTAGAGATTTGACCTCTCTTTAGTATTGTCTTGAAACTACTTCCCAAACATTTTCCAAGATCATTTTCAAATAGACCCTTCAGTTTCAACTAGCTCGTCAAGAGTAAGATAGCCAAGCTTTTTGGATCTTCAATGGTCAGTAACACCCATTGGCTCTCCATATCAATAGAGAGCAACGAATAAACTTTTCTTAGTGATTCTTGCAAAATTAGATCCGGATTTAAAGATTTGACAGACCTAGTCATTAATCATTGAATCTTGGGAAGCCGCTATCAATAGTTTCTTCATTGGAGATTGAGAACTTCTTATATTCTTGAGTGAGAAGGTCAATCTTGTAATTCTTAACTTGTGAATTGCCTTGGTGAGTGATGATGAGTATATGCCAAACCTCCTTGGCGGTTTTACACATGAAGACTCTTTCATACTCTTTTTGGGGTAGAGTATTGTAGAGAGTCATCTTGGCTTAATTGTTCTTGCCAAGTTTCTTCTTTTGATCATCTTCAAGAAGTTCATACGGCGTTTCCTTCATTAGCTTGGTTTTTAAGTCTTCAACTTCATAGTAGAAATCGTCGTTTTAAATGAGTTGCTATAAGTCAATGTCTTTGGACTTAACGTAAGTCTCAAAGCGGGCTTTCCAAAAGCAAAACCCGTTAGGTTCTAGCAAATTGGTCTTTGCATAGAACACCCCTCAATATAGTTCTCTTGAGCCATGGATCTTTACTCAACTTTTTCAAAAATCGGAGTTAGGATTTTGAATTTTTTGAAAAAGAAGTTTTCAACTTAAGATGACTTCTAGGGAAGGTTTTAACGATTGAAAACTTAAGTAAACTGCTCTGATACCAATTGTAGAACTGTAGGAGGGCGGCGAAAACGGTTTTCTAGACTTCTTTTGAACTTCTAAAACCTTCAGTCTTACAATAACCCCGATAGGTGTTACTAATGTACTTTGCAATGATAACAATAAGTAGATAGAGAGAAGAAGAGACACCATAATATATACTGGTTCGGGAAGGGGAGTTTAGTCCTTTCGTACATCCAGTTGCAAATCCACGACACCTATACTATTCCTAGTATAATCCTTATAGTGGATTACAAACCGTATTACAATTTAACTCCACTAGCTTTCAACAAAGACCGACGCTCACATAGAAGAGTTACTACCTACAATATTCCGCCCTCGGAATCCACCCCTAAGAACCCGTGATTCTACTTAACTTCCAAGATCACTTAGATCAACCAGGAACTCTACCAACTTCCCTTTGGAAGTTTACCAAACCCCAACTAGATCCCCAATGTTCTAGGCTTGAACCCTCGAATACGAGACTTCCTTTACAACTCGATAGAATGAAATAAGATAGATCAATCTGTTGGAAATGGTTATCTAATAACCCTAATATTACACCTAATATTCTACGAGCTACCCAGCAGAAATAAACTTATATATCAACTATAATTAACATAAAACATAAAAGGAAAAACGTACCGAGTAGCAACCAAGCTATGTGAGGAACCAAAGCTTCTTAGGTGTACGCACGTGTATATAATAATACCGTGCGAACCCGAAACCTTCCAAGTTGCTAAAGTAAGCAACTACGTGTATCCACACTACACGTTAATTAATACCACCCAAATGCTAGTTCATCGAACCAACAAACAAGAATACTAGAAGTAGTCGAGCTCAAACTCCTTTCCCATAGGGGAGTTTGTTTTGTCGACCACCAAAGAGAAGAGAGAAGAAGGGATGATAATTATGAGCTAGGGGATCCTTTATTTATACAAGATATAGAGCCCTTAAGTTCACCTATCCCACCAATGTGGAAAACTACATTACTCTCTTTGGGCCTTAATGCCGATTCGTACCCTCAACCCAACACACACCCTTTGTGTTTGACTTTTTGACTTTTCTAATATTTATGTATAATTACATCTAATTACACATTAATTAAAAAGCCTTATAGTTAATTATTCGTAAATGAACTAATTAACGACCGTTAGTATTCTCTCGTTGGAATATCAATATATATAATAAATATACACTTATATTATTATATACACTAATCGAGTATTAAATACATATATAATAAATATACACTTATATTATTATACATATACTAATAGAGGGATATCTAAGTGTATACGTGTGTAACCCTGTAGGCTTACATATTCCTAGCCGTATAAATATCCATATGACATGAGCATATCCCAACAGCTCTCACTTGTGAATGTCATGGTCATAGAATACAACATAGTAACATTGATAAATAGTCTAACAACATCATCAATGCTCCCAGAAATACCTAAGTATGGTTTCAGTAAACATCTCAGCCATATATGGTTCAAGTTAGTCCTATCCTTTTGTATCAGATACAATGTTAAATATGGATATGGATCAAAAGTCATTCCATAATTTAACGATTTTGTTTCTCGCATCTGTATTGATCAAGATTACCAAATGTAAAAAGAATCATCTTAACTACACTTTGGGCGCGGCCACGCAAACATCTGATCAACCCAACGAGGGGGCCCCGTAAGGTATTCTAACTCCCAAATATTGGAGAACGGAAATTTTTTTTTGACTACAATTAAAACTTCATGTATTTCAAAATAAATTAAAAAAATACCATTATTAACTACCATTTTTGAACAGAATAGTGTAGACTAGAATCAAGAAATGCCATCCATACATGCAAAACCTGATTGCATCTAAAGTCTAAGGATAAACATAACTTTCACCATGTGTGTAATGCACCTAATAACAATGACCCATAAAGTGATTAACACAGGTGGGTATCCAATATTCAACATCATTGAATAACATGTGAAGTTGGCAGAATCATCTTTACATATTCTCTAGAATATAACCAAACACTCACATTTGTCTAATCTTAACAATATTCTCATATTGTTAACTGAAAATGGACATAGTTTAATACAAATAAATTTATTCAAGGATTTAAACATGTAAATATAGAACACAATAGTATAAATGAAAACGATCATACCATGTATGTCAATTCATTGTTTAATACAACTACTTACAGTTCCATTGTCCAACTACCAAATAAGATCAATGCATGACGATCTTGGTTAAATACTAATGTCTTATCTACAACAATCACAATATGATGATAAGGCATAGGTTTCATGAACAAAACAACCAGGTTATGATCTTATGGAACTTTATGAATACTTATTTTAAAAATTCACGAATCACGAAGTTCTTTTAATAATATGACGATTGTTATTTTGTAAGTGTGCACTCACTAATAAGTATTACTTATATAAGTCTAATCACATTACATTCCATAAGACACATGACAAACACAAAACATCCTAATAAAGACAATCATCTTAATAGTTTTTAAAACCGTAAAGCATTCTTATTCTTTTAGTGTATTTATGCAACTATGATTTTTAAACCAAGCATGTGTAGCCAGCAATGTTGTCATATAAGATGAAAAACTTGCCTCTACAAAGATTGAGTATCATCTCAATTAAAACAAGCACTAGTGTATACAAACAACACTAGGCTAAACTACCTTAAATTCTGAACACTTCTTCAAAATGTTTAGATATCAAACAAACTCAAGGTTTGTTGATCATCATGATCTTACTATGATTATCACAATGTATATCCATAGTATCTTCATTATTAATTCTTGGAATGAATTCCTAATTCAAACATTAATCAGAATGTTCCTTCTAATATCTTTCAATTAGATTCCAATGTTGTCAAATCATCTTACACTCACGCAAATGATACAACTAATCTTATACACAATATGATGTCCATAATGAATCCTTTAGTGGGACTTAAGGTTTCCATTCATGTGTTCAATCTCACCAAGTAAGACAGATCATCAAGTTTCACTTAATGATATTTCATAATGCATTCAGACTTTAATTCACTACATATGTTTAAAACATATTATTACAAGGTTGCATGTTTCATTTCCTAAAATTCTTACAAGAAACTTTATTTCAATCAAGCGAATAAAATGCTTACTAATAAATTACATTGTTTCTAAAGATGTTCAATAACATATTTGATTTTAGAAAAGTAAAAACAATTTACTCCCACTAGCTTTCAGATTTACTCATGAGCCATCTTATTTATAATTAAAAATAAAATCCAACAAGTGATTTATTTAACAATTAAACTTAAGATTATGCTCATAAGATGCGTGCTTTTAATCCATACTTGGATTCTAGCATTTTTGTATACTCTATAGATTATATTGGATTCATAAAAACCTCATATGATTAAAATATCATCCCTCGCAGGTATCCTTTAATAAAGAGTTCTTGAAATCCTGTGTCAAATATCTTTCCCAAGAAAACAAGATGAAACAATCAAATCGTCTTTATAAATTTATTTTCGTAAATGGAAAAATTTAATCATAGTCAATTTCTTGAGTACGAGTAAACACTTATGTCATTTACCGTGCAATAAATATGTATACAATATTATCCCTCAAGATCTTCTCTTAAAAGAAAATATTTAAACCTCTCAATCAAACCGAATAGTTAAAGATAAAACAAAATACAAAGAATATTATTATCTCCTTTTGGATGGCATTCTTTTCATTCATATCTTTGAAGTCATCTATTAATCATAAAGAATCAAATAATGCATCTCTCTCATATAGATAGCAGGATCACTATGAACCTTTAACTCATAATCCTACCTTGATATAAGAAACATATCATGAGGAATCCTTACGGATCTATAAATATGAGTAATATCATTGTAAGGTTCAACATTTTCATGTTTAGCCTCAGTATGACATTCGCTAGTGCGTTCAGAAGGTTTATGTATCTTCTTCTTGAAGTATTTCAAGACCTACAATACTCCCACTCGCTTTTAACAAAGTGAGACTCCCACTACTTCTTGTAAATTTGAGACTATTCTCAAATAACTCAGCATGATGAGCAACATAAACTTTGTTCTTGTGTGGGTTGTAGAAATGGCATTCCATCGTTTCCTTCGGGTATCCCACAAAATAATACACTTAACAGTTCTAGGCATTTGTCAATAATAATCTCCAAGAGATTTTAACAAATTTAGAACTTCAATCAAGACACAATAAGATTCATCTCATTTTATTACTAGAATAATGTCTTAATTTAACCTTCTAGGTTGGAGTCTTATTGGGTATATCCATGAGATACTCAAATACTTAACCTTGATCCTTTTTAGGAGTTAAATAAGTTAAGGCCATCATGAATCAAAACAATATCAATATATAGTTTGATTACCCTTGTTGGACATACCATAAAATTGTGGTATTCCAATAAGATTGATCTTATACTTTATGGCTTTTCCTATTTACCAACTTAAGTTAAAACGTAATGGTATCAATAGTATTATTTGGCCAATTTGCATGCTTTTTATAAGTCTTTGATCAAATCAATGACCTAATGTGTATGTGCTAACAAGTAGACATAAACATCCAATACTTTACTATTCGTTATAAGCCTTTGACCAAGTCAATAACTTCATGCACATGTCTTAACATGAAGACATAACAAGCTAACCTTTTTACTTTACTTTAAAGTCTTTTCAAAAGTAAAGGACTTAATGTACAAGATCTAACAAGAAAGACATAACAATTTGTTAAACAAAAGTAAAAATTGAGTGCCGACACAAATTTAGATTGCCACAATAGTAATAACAGTTAATTTCAAACTTTAGGTTTATAATTTCTAAGAAAACATAATCATGTATCTTATTTTTTTATCTTGACATATTCTCTTAATATGGCTATATACATTAAATGTGTAAGAGTCCTAGTAGAGTAATAATTTTCTTACTTTGCAGTCAAGAAAACCATTAGTCATATTGTTCTAAGTTGTTCCTTGCACACAATAACGATTTCTCCCACTTGTGCAGGGTACAACTTCTTTGCATAAAACAACACCACACTAGTTAGTTTGTTTGTATCGACAATATTGACAGTGTCAAGTTCATAGCTAATGTATATAGAACTCCATCGATTAATAAGGAATCGTTCAAAACAAACTTGTAGATAGACATTAACTGAAGCGACATCCAAAGCAAAAAAGTTATCATAAGATAATATGCGGTGATTCTTTACTAAATGAAGATGTTTCACACTTGGAAAGTAATTTATTATTTCAAGACAAGCCAGAAATAAAGTAAGATGCCTATGAGGTAAACAACTCATAACTCCCACTGAATTTGACAACATTGCAAGTTTGTTATTTTCGTTTATAAAATGCATTACTCCCACTCGATCTGACAACATTATGAGTGTTCCTTCACTAGTGAAAGTAATTTGCAGTTTATCTTTTCATTTATCGAATATCTACACATTATTGCTGTTGGAAATCGTGGTCTAAAATCCTAATATTACTTTAATATTAAACGAGCTACGCAGCGGATACAGATCACATATAACATACATAATTAACATAAAACGTAAACAAGTAAACTTACCTTATCAACCTAAAGCTATGAACGAATCAAGACACTTCGAGTACACGCACGTTGTAATCACAAGCAACCAAATCACCACTACGATGTTGACAAAGATAATGTAACCTCTACATGTATTACAGCAATACACGTCGAACAATACCACCCGAATGCTAGTTCTTCAACCAACGATCAAGTGAACACCAATAATAACAAAACACAAAAAAACCCTAAAGTGGGGTGTTTGTTTCCTTTGACCCAAGGAGGAAAAGATAATAAAGGGATGAAAGGTTATTGATCTCTAAAATTATCCTCCTTTAGTAATGTATTTATGGTTTTCTTAACATAGATAACTCGTAGGAAAAAGATAGCATCAAAAACCCCAACCCCTTGGCTTGGATCCTGACGCACCCCACACACACCCCTTTGGTGTTGTACGGTTATCGACTTTTCCTTTATTTATGGATAATTACCCATTAATTAAAAAGCCTTATTTGTTAATTATTCATAACGAACTAATTAACGACCGTTAGTGTTCCATCGTTGATTCATATATTAATATGAATAATAAATATACAAATATATTATAATAAACATCAATAGAATGATATCTAAGTGTAAACGTGTGTGACCCCGTAGGCTCACGTATTTCCAGCTGTATATAAATATCTGTATGGACTATGAGCACAAACCGAACAGCTCCCACTTAGCGTATGTCTCAATCATATTCTATACTATACTAAAATTGACGAATTATCTAGCAACATCATTAATGCACTCAATAAATACCTGAGTAAGCAGATTTGGTAAAAAACCCTGCCTTTCATGATTTAGGTTAGTCCTATCCCTTTGTTTCAGATACAATGTTAAATATGGAGATGGATCAAATAGTCATTCTTAGTTTAATTAGACGATTCCTATTTCTCGGAATCTGTATTGAATCAATCACCAAACCGTAAAAAGAATCATCCTTAACTACACTTGGGCACACCATGCCAAATCTGATCAAAAACCCACCTGAGGCCCGAATAAGTATCTTACTCCCAAACATGAGGAGGAACAAATTCTATTTTGACTACAAGTGTCCGTCATGCACTTCAAAACATTTCTAAAAATAGCCCTTATAACTACCTTGTGACAGTATAGTGGTAGACTATAATCAAGAAATGCTATCCATACATGCAAAACCCCCTTGCATCTCAAGTCTAATGATACACATAACTTATACCATATGATTTAAAATTTATAACACCCCCAAAAATCGTTTTGCAGCGAAAAAATGTCCGGGGCGTTACATCATAATACACAGCGCAGGATACAAAGAACGACCACCTAAATGATGTCGTTTAAAAAGTAATCTCGTTGATTTCCCTTGAAATTGATATAAAATATTTGTCCCATAATATGCATCACAATGAAAAGCTGAAATTAACACAACGAGTTATGTAATCACTTGTATGTATGTATAAATCATTAAATGAAATCTTGTTCATCTTAGAGCTCCAATTCACATCAAATAATCCAAGGCATCTAATTCACCTTAGAGAAAAAATGCTTAAAAAATTGTCAACATAAAGTTGTGAGTATCATAGATTTTTTAAGTATAAATGCTGAACCAAAGTTCGTCAAAAGGTGTGTATAACCATTTAAAAATCCTTAATGTCCTTCCAAATGTATGTATGATTTTTAGAAATCAAATAAATTTAAAGTCTGCATGAACATAGTTAAATCCCCAAAAAGTCACAAAAAAAGTTTCGTATGAACGTTGTATACCGCAATTGTTCAAGCATTAAGATAATTTATATATATATCAAGAAAAATGTTTTCAAGTCTGTATTGCCACTTTATTCAAAGGCACAATAAATATCCATGGAGTTAAAGACAATTATACTATACTCTAAGCTCATAAACAGATGCGCTAACAAAATAAAAGCCATGTGCTACACCGGATTCCCCACTGACACCCTCAGCATTGAATTACTTTACATTGCCACACCGGATGCCCCCACTCTGAAAAGCCCACAGCATTGAAATATTTTACTGTGCCTACACCGATTGCCCCCAACCAATACTACCACTCAAGCCATTGAATTACTTTACGTGTGGCGTAACACTCGGATGCCCCCACTTGGACACCCTCAGCATTGAATCACTTTATAACATACACCCAAAAGCTAATCCGTATCAAAAAAAGTATAGTGTCATGTGTTTACGTTCAAACGTAACCAATATTGTATTTCTCGTTAGATGTATAAATGGTAAAAAAAATCCAAACAGTTAATCCAACCATATAAATGCAATGAAAACAACATGTTCTCACCGCTCCAAAATATATGTTAAAAACGAGTAAAAAACAGGGGAGCTTATAGAAACTCACCTCCGATGTTGAAGAACGATTGTCAGATAGTGCATCTAATATACACATCACAACATAAGACGAAGCGGTCTTGAACCGATAATGTTGCAACAATCTTATCGCAAAATACCTCACTAGCCTAGGATAACGTATTTAGAATTTCCCATGAAAGGTTAACTCAACGCGACGACTTTGATAAAGAGTTAGATTTCCAAGTGGTAAGAGTTTGGTTGTTTGGTTAAATAAAATAAATCGAAGTAACAGCAAATTATATAATATATCCCCGTATATATTACTTAAGAAAAATGAAATCAAGTATATAATATCGTATCGTGGTTTAAATAAAAAAGACAAACAATCCCAAAGATTTAATGTGAAATGTATAATACTTGTGGCCAAGTATAATATAATAATTGTGAGACTACTAATTAAACCAATTAGTTTGATCCGTTTCTATCTGAAATCACCATTTAACTGACTCGGATTATAAAAAAGTTCTATGTAAAACGTAACCGTAACGTTTTAAGATTACCAGAATTAAATAAACATTTTTTGAAAATCTTTTACGAATAATTATTATGTTATCTTCTAGCTGACAATTAAAAATAAAAAAAATATATTATAAACATATATTCGTTTCCGTCGACGTAATCATTGCAAAAAATGATGTCTCATTTGTAAAAGTAAAGTTTTTCGTTTGGGTCGGATTAAACGAATGTTATATTTAAAGTCATAATTTATAAAATATACTTAGTCCTCTTTTACCGGGTTTACAATAATAAAAGTTTTTAGTAAAACATTACTAATAATAAGAAATTTTATATATTTTCGTCATGTACTTTTTCCGTTTATAAAACATCCCATATCCGTAATATCTCAACCGTTTTTCCCGAAATCAATATATTTGCAATTTTAGCGTGTCAGTATTTCAAGCACCCGCGTGTTTTAAATATAATATTTATTTGTTATCATATCTAAACTAAATCAAATAATAAACATCATATTTACTTAACCAATTTAAACCACATATATATATCCGGTTTATAATTTATATATATCTCGTGTTATTTTTATTAGTCAAGTGTATAAACCAACGAACCCTTGATGATCTTTGTGCAAAACCAAACGCAAAAAAAATCACCGTTAGGGCAAACTCTCCGCCAAACCAAAACGCACCCTATCCGTTTTTTCAGCTATACCAAACTCCCCCTAACGTATTTCCATCCTGCTAACCCAAACGCACCTCTTGGATGTTAACTGCCAATCCAAACACTCCCTAATCTGTTTTCCGCCAAACCAAACACTCCCTAATATGTTTTAGTTCAACCAAACGCACCTTTAGTACGAGATTGCCAAACCAAACGCACCTTTAGTGCGCGACTGCCAAACCAAATGTCCCTGTTGGCGCTAACAGCCAACCAAACAACTACCCCTTGGTGTAACTCAGCAAAACCAAACAACCCCTTGTAGTTATTATCCAACCAAACACAAACCAAACGCAGCCACCTTGGCTGCGAGACAACACAAACGCGACCCTATTTTCTCGGTGTTAATGAACCAACAAACCTACACACCCCTGTTGGGGTTCTATCAAACCAAAACGCTCCCCTCTGGTGCGGTTTACCACCGGAACAAACACCCATGTGGGGTTTTTAATAAAAACAAACGCACCCTTTATGGGTGGTTGGCAGCCAAACGCACCCTAGGGGTGGCTGAACAGCCAAACCAACGTACCCTTGGCGGTGAAAAAACACAAACCGAACCGCACCCTCTTCGGTGTTATGAACCCACAAACCAAACGCCCTTTTTTCTGTTACTAAAAACCAAAACGCACCCTATATTGTTATTGTTGTGGTGGTGGTGCGGCTGTGGTGATGTCGGTGGAGTGGAGGTGGTGTTGTGGTGCGGTGCACCGGCTGGAGTGGTGTTGGTTATGGCGATGATGGTGACGTGAGGATGATGATGATGATGATGGTAGCGGGGTGGTGGGGATGGCGATGGTAGTGGCAGTGGCGTGAGTGGGTGGTGGTCGACGACGGCGCGTGGAGGCGCGTGGTTTGGGGGATCGAATAGATCGTGCTATGGGGATGGTTTTCAAAAACTCACCGGAAAACTCGCCGAAAAAGTTTTCCGGCGGCGGCGCGACGGTGGTGGCCGGAGGTTGGCCGGATCCGGCGGCTGAAAATGAGAGAGGAGAGGGAGAGTGATGTGTGTGTGTTTTATTTTTATAAAATGAAATAATATTATAACTTTTATATATATATAAAAGTTAAATTACAAAGTTTAGGGTGCGTGATAGTATAAAGTTTTTATTGTGTAAATGTTCACAAGGGACGCAGAACGTTAATTTTCGTTAAATAACGGACCGGGAGGACTCGTTAGAGTGACTAAGATTGGATGATTTCAAAAAAAATATCGAAACTTGCGCCATTGTTTTTCCCAAATCATTTTTCCGATAAAAATGAGTATTTACTTGATAGTATTTCATAAATATTTTTATAACATTTATAAAAATATTTGTAGATTATTTTGGTGACTCGTTAAAATAAAAACGAAATTTTAACTCGGATATTCGCGTGTATCACAACAGATTAAATAATAAAAAATTAAATGATTTTATTTAATATTTTTTTATTAAAATATAATAGTGATAATAAAAATAAATTTAAATATTTATGTTGACGGTACCTACGTTGTGTGCAAGTTTCAAACTTTGCGAGCTGTATTTAGCCCTCGTTCTGCTGTTTTCAAGTCTCTCTCTCGGGGTAAAACTAAAAAGTTGTCTGAAATATCGTTTTAGCATCAAATTGCTTTAGTTCCGAATCGTGAAAACATGATTAGTATTCGTTTTTGATAAATCAACAATGAATAATAAATATCCATTTCCGTTTTCGAATCAAATAATTAAAAATAACTTGAACTCGAGAGTGTATTAATAAATACGATTTAATTATGAAATATGTTCCGAAAATTTTACCATGTTATGCGGTAATTCGTTTTTATGTGATAATAAAAAACCAAAAGGTCAAAAGTAAGTCAGACATCAAAAATCCAAGGTTAAAATAGACCTTTAAAATTTCAAAAATTCCCGGATTGTTTCAATAATGCACCTAATGACGTCGATCCATAAAGTGATCTACATATGTGGGGTATCCATTATTCAACCACATTGAATAACATGTGAAGTTGGAAAAATCATCTTTACGTATTCTCCAGAATACAACCAAACACTCACATTTACCTTATTTTAACAATACCCCCATATTGTTAACTGGTAATGGACATAGCTTTAGAATGATAAAAGTCATTCATGATCGAAACATGCAAATATAGGGACACAATTAATTTATAAAAATGAAAACAAGATACGCCACGTATATTTAATTCATTTCAAAAGTAATAATAATCGTATTAACATCCCCATTATCCCAAATACAAACTAACAATCACACGATTTACTGAGACTACTACAAGCAACAATTCCAATCGTCAAAGCATTTCCAAAACTGCTTTATTGAACGACATGGTTTTGTAAAGCGAGACATCTACGTTGTCATTGTGTAGAACTTTTTAGGATAATCGTCACGTTATTGAATTGACTTCACGAATGTAGTGATATTTCCTTAGAAACTGCTGTTTAGGGTATTCCCCACCCCTTCAGGGATTCCAGGATCATTGTCATGCCTATCTCAGGTCATGTCCCATAGCATCTCCATAAGGGCTTTTAAATTTCGGATGGCATGAACATTCCAAGTCCATCAATAAATTTCATCATCCAGACGACTTCCATTGATGCTTCAGCAGCAGCAATGTAACCCAGCTACTAATAGAAGACAAGCATAAGTGCTTCTTGCACTCTTTAAGTCCACAACTCCATCATTAAGTATGAACACATATCCTGTCTGGGATTTGGTATCGTCCTTATCTGTTTGAAAACTAGTGTCAACATAACTTGATACTTTCAGCTTAGCTTCAGGTTTTTTCCCAAATACAAGAACCATATCTTTAGTATTCCTTAGATACTTAAGAATAGTTTTAACAACAGTCCAGTAAATCTCACTAGGATTTTGCTAAAAACGACTACATAAATTTTGTGCAAAGGCAACATCAGGTTTAGTGCACCTAACCGCATACATGATTAAACCTATAGCTGAAGCATAAGGAACCTTTCGCATACGTTGCACTTCACTAGGTGTTTTAGCACCTTGGGACTTTTTGTAGTTTGACTTTTCTATCATTGGAGTATACCCCTTCCTGGAGTTTTCCATCCTAAATTTCTTTAGGGTTTTCTCTAGATAAGCACTTTGACTAAGAGCAATCAACCGCTTAGATCTATTTCGTATGATCTTGATTCCAAGGATGTATGTTGCTTCTCCTAAATCTTTCATAGAAAAACACTTAGCTAAACAGGATTAAACACTCTCAGCAGCATTGTACATTATTTTTCCCATAGTAATATGACATCGAACATACAATATTAGGAAATGACAAACATTACTCCCACTAGCTTTGAGATATACGCGCGCACGACGACTCGATGAAGGATTTAGAGAGAAAACTAACTTCTTGATTTCTACATCAAACCTTTTATTCTAACTTCTAGATGCTTGTTTTAATCCATAAATGGAACGTTGAAGTTTGCATACTCTGTTGGGATATTTTGGATCCACAAACCCCTTAGGTTGCACCATATATATGTCCTTGCTTAGGTGACCGTCCAGAAAGGTGGTTTTAACATCCATCTGCCAAATCTCACGGTCATAGAACGTTGCTATGGCTAAAAGAATTCTTATAGCTCTAATGTCTGCAACAGGAGAGAAGGTTTCCCTATAATTTACACCATAGGTTTGGGTATATCCTTTTGCTACTAGACGAGCTTTAAAGGTGTGTACATAGCCATCCACGTTAGTCTTTTTATTGAAAAGCCAATTACTCCTAACAGTTCGACCATTAGGAGGAAGCTCAACCAAAACCCAGACTTGATTATCTTTTAAATGGATGCATTTCCTTATTCAATACTTCAAACTATTTTGTCAGACTCAGGATCTGATAATGCAGCTTTATAATTAGGAGGTTCATCAAGATCCCCTAATTCATATTCCTCAACATCAACATAGAAACCATATCTATCTGGTGCTTGAGGTATCCTTGCGGATCTACGAATAGGAACTTTAAATTTTGGGGCTCGACTATAATAGGTGCGACCTCATTATGTTCTTCGCTAGTATTTTCAAAAGGTTGTGTATCTTCTTTTTGAATTAATTCAAGTCCTTCGTCACTCCTACTCGATTCAGAGAGGTCCATGACTCCCACATCGCATAGCTTCTTGTTACCATGAGATTATTTCTCAAAGAACTCAACATTCCGAGCAACAAAAATCTTGTTCTCGAGTGGATTATAAAAGTAGTAACCCATCGTTTCCTTTGGGTATCCTACAAAGATACACTTAATGAATCTAGGCTCAAGCTTGTCAGGTGTGTTTTATTTCACAAGTGCCTCATAATCCCAAACCCTTAAGTAGGACAACTTGGAAGCTTTCCCGTGCCATATTTCATAAAGCGTCCTTTCAACCTTCTTAGTTGGAACCATATTGAGAATGCGAACAACAGACTCGAGAGCATATCCCCAAAAGGATTTTGGCAGATTTGTTAGATTCATCATGGATCAAACCATATCAAGTAAAGTTCGATTCCTCCTCTCAGACACCCCGTTGTGTTGTGGTGAATAAGGTGGAGTAAGCTGGGATACAATACTACAACTTTTCATGTGATTAACAAACTCATGACTTAGGTATTCGCCTTCGTGATCTGATGGAATATCCTTAATCTTTTTACCGAGTTGATTTTCTACTTCATTTTGAAAAACATTAAATGTTTCAAAACCTCATGTTTATGTTTCATCAAGTAAATATAACCATAACGGCTGAAATCATCTATAAAGGTAATGAGGTAACTAGCACCGTCTCTTGACACAGTCCTAAAAGGGCCACATACATCAGTGTGTATAAGTCCTAATAGGTCATTTGATCTTTCCACTTGATGTGGAAAAGACTTACGTGCCCATCATTCCTAAATAATAAGACCTTCATTCTTAGTGATTCATAGTTGGTGAGGTAGTAAGACCCTAACAACACTGAAGCTTGTCTATGCGTTTCTTGTTTATATGACCAAGACGACAATGCATAGATAAGAAGAGTCCAATGAATACTTGACTCTTTTGTTGCTAACATTAAACATAGAACTAACATTTGTATAAAGATTATGCATATCTATTTCATAAATACCATCCCGTGGAATTGCATTAAAATAAAATACATTATCTTTCGAAACAGAAATACCATAATTCGTAAATGCATGAATATACCCATTATTAACCAAAAGGGAATTGAAACCTACACCTCCTAAATAAATAGAAAGGAGCAAAAATGACAGATTCCTAATATAAATATTAAACCACTAGGAAGAATAAAATCAAAACTTCCAATTAAGCTTCACGGCTACAACGCCTTCCATTTCCTACGTACAGACTAAAAGTTCCAATGTTTCAACTTCCTGTTTCTCAAAGGACCACTGCGAGGTATTACAATATGCGTCCCACAACATGTATCATATACCCAAGGTTCCTTAATTAGTAAAGAGCATAAGAGTTCTATAGTGAAGATACCAAAGTACTAGCAATGCTAGCACTCTTTCTCTTCTTCAACTCATCTTGGTAAATGGCAAGTTCCTCATCCAAATTACCTACTCCTTGTAGTGTAAGTCAGACAGGAGTCCTTTGCTGGATGTTCTCCATCTTAGCGACTGATGGATCTTGGACTTGGAGCATAAGCAAGCCTTATTCTTGTCCTGGTGTCCTTACCCTTTGCCCCTTGCTATTTTTTTCTATCCTTCTAGATCTTACCCTCCCGTATAGCTAATACAACAAGAGTTTCAGCCTTCTTCAGAATACCTTTCTCATGGAGTTTCAGCATAGCATGCAATTCAACTATACTCTTCCCCATGCTATGCATATTATAGTTCTAAACGAACTGATCATAGTCCTTTTATATAGAATTCAAAAATAAGACTCCACACTAATTATTCCTTAGAGCGATAACATATCTTAGGCGTTCCAATGTGCCCAAGGGTGGTTAAAATCCCTTCATCTTATAAATATACTGCGGCTTACTGACTGAACCATCTTCCTGTTTGCAAGCATGGAATACTTTGACTGTATCGAACTGTTTAGCTTGTTCTTCGAACATAGTTTTCAGTTCTTGGATCATATCATATGCCTTGTAGTTTACCAGTGCCCTCATCAGGATCAAGAGTCATACTTCCAAGCATAAAGACCAAGCCACCATCATTTGCGCATCATATAATACTTCATATGTAAACGCACAGCATGAGGTGCAACATGTAAAGGCATAGGGATCAAAGGCTGTTCTAAATGAGCTAGTTTTCCTTCAGACCTAATAACAATTCTTAAGTTTCGGTACCAGTTCATAAAGTTTGGTCTAGTAAGTTTCTCTTGTTGGAGAATTGACCTTATAGTCGTATTGTTTATGTTTTGGGCAGTAGCAGCCATCTACAAAACAATCAAAAGTTCAGAAAATATGAGTGTTTTTGATCATAATCTCTTATAAAATTAACTATGGGTTTGGAGATTGTGAACCAAATGCCTTAGACTGAGATGAAGCAATTGATGACTGCGGAGTTTTGTCCGATAGAAGAAGTTCAAAGAATTGAGCACGAATTGTGGAACTTGAAGGTTAAGGAGTATGATGTTGTTGCTTATACTTAGAGGTTTAATGAACTGGCTTTGATGTGTCCAAGAATGGTAGAGCCTGAACGAGTGAAGTGACGCTTACATTCGGGGATTGATAGATAATATCAAGGGTGAAGTGACATCTTCTAAGCCTGCTGATTTGAACAAAGCTGTACGTATGGCTCATAAGTTGATGGAGCAGAAATCGCAAGCTAGAGATGCAAGGATTTTGGAAGGAAAGAAGCGAAAGTAGGAGAACCTTCAAAGTGGAAATAGTAGTGGTAAGAGCAATCAAAGGGATAACTCTCGTCATACTTTGCAGAATAGCCAAAAGCAAGGAATGCTCGAGCCATGGATACCATCTACTGATAGAAAGCTGTCCTTATTGTGTGAATTATTTTTTACTCGCCATGATGGTCAGTGAACGATTATGATCCGACAAGTGTGGAAAGGTTGGGCATAAAGCAAGGTATTGTAAGGAAATAGTTGCCACGGTGCACGCTCAGCCAGTTGGACTTTTTATGATTGTGGTGATCAAGGTCATACAAGGAAACCGATGTCCAACATAGTATAAAAGCAGGAAGAAGTTTGTCGAAGTACTGTGGTCGAGCTTATGCAATAAGATTCTGAGCCACAAGGTCCGAATGTATTTTACTGCACGTTTTTGACTCATTAACAATATGCTTCTGTTTTATTGATTCGGGTTCTGATAGGAGTTTTGTGAACACTAGATTTAGTTCATTGCTCAATATCAAACCGATTAAAATAGAGGGTAGTTATGAGGTAGAGTTAGCTGACGGAAGGATAGTTAGTACGAACACTGTTTTCAAGTTGCACTTTGGGTTGGTGAAACCATGTATTTGTTTAATCCCACTTAATCCTATTCAGCTTGGTACGTTTGACGTCATAATCGGTATGGATTGGCTTGTCAAGCACGATGCCGTTATTGTCTGTGGCGAGAAAGTTGTTTGTATACCGTATGGAAACAAGATGTTTGAAGTTAGATGGTGACAAAGTGTATCTCGATTAAAGGTCATTTCGTGTATCAAGGACCGTAAGTACGTCGAGCGAGGTGTTCATTTGTTTTATGGCACATCATTACAAGTAGCAATTCGAAGTGAGAATCGGATGGAAGAACATGCCCCGTAATTCGCTGATTTTCCTGAGTGTTTCCTGGGAGTTGCCATGACTACCACCACTCGAGTCAAAGTAGAATATCGGAATTGATCTATTACCCCATGGGGCCTGCAACCTGTTGCACCGCACTCGTATATAATGGCACCGTTCTGAGATGATAAGAGTTGTCGTACAACTACAAGAGCTGTTGGAGAAATGTTTATCCGTACTAGTTTATCATCGCGTGGAGCACTGGTTTTGTATTGTGGAAGAAGACAGATGGATCTTTTAGGATGTCGTAAGAAAGATTAATCGCGAGTTGAACAAGTTGACTGTGTCAAGAATCGTTATCCTCTATCTGAGAATTGATGATTTGTATTGTGATCAACAGCAATGTTCGAGCGTATATTCAAGATCGATGTCTGCGATCGAGGATATCACCAGTTAGCATTAAAGATGGAAGACAATTCGATTACATTGCATTTAGAACTCGTAGTAGTCACTTTGAGTTCCAATTAAAGCCGTTTAGATTACTAATGTGCAGCTGTGATTTATGGACATGAAGACTGAGTATTCAAGCCATATCTTGAAAAGATCAACAAAGAGTTCAATCAATTATATTAAAAATAAACTATATTAAAAAAAACTGCTCTGGTCTCTGTCTTCTTGTCTTTAAATAAGCAGTGGTCTTCCAAGCTTTGTGTTTGTTGTGTTACTTGTGTGAGTAGCTCGAAGTCATCAATCTTGGCCATTGATCATCATGTGTGCTTTTTTTAAAGTTCATCACAGCCTTTGATTAGTGCCTTGAACAATGTGGGATTGCCAACTTGGCAATGAGGGTGGTAGTGGAGGTGAGGGTGAAGTTTTACCCACTGGTTAATTGAGTTGCAGGGTAAAAAGATGAAGGAGATTGAGTGTTTTGGGAAGAGGAAAGGATACCCGTGACCTGAAATTGGGGGTTTGAGCTTGGCGGGAAAAAGGGTTAGGGTTAGGGTTCATCCTGGTTTAATTTTGGGGAAGAGGGGAAAGGTTTAGAGATTGCCAGGTTAAGCCCCTAAAAGTGTATATTACACTTGCACATATCGTCTTTGTGGGTAATACAGGTTTGAAAACTTGGCAGGATTGGTCCCTGAAGGATATATGATGCTTTACAAATTTCGTCCTTATGGTGAATGAGTTTGAGGGTTTGGCAAGAATGCCCCCTCAACTTATATAGGGTAATTGCATAGAAGGTCCTTGTGGTAATACAACTCTAGGGGGTTGGTAGTTTTGCCCCCTCTATTTGTATTTTAAATAAATTGCAAATTCAGCCCTTGTAGTCTTTTTATCCTTGCAACAACTTAGGGATTTGGCATTTGTGGTCCCTCAAGTTGTATTTTCTGATTCAGCTTCTCGGAGTTGACTTGAGTTTGTCGGGGTTGACTTTGACTTTGACAGTTTGACTTTTCTGTTGACTTTTTTAACTTGGTTGACTTTTTGGCTTCGATTCGGCTTCGTCTTTTCACACTTTTCCATTCCGTGCTCAGTTTTGTCGTTTTTGGCTTTGTTTTTCGTCCTTTTGTGTGATATCCATTTTCTGCACAATACAAATGCAAAACAAACATATATTTGGCAGTTTTAGTCTGTTTTTGGTCATTTAAGTCCGTTTTTAATGGAAAAAGGTATGTGTAATTAAGCACATACCAGTTTATGAGTCAAGTCAGTCTTCTCCTTATTTATTTATGTCTGTTTTTCTTCTTTTCTTTGACCATGACTCGGTGCCTCACTCACTAAGTTGACTCGGTCAAATAGGTAAATACTGAGTTGACTCGGTTTGGGTCTTGGGTTAACACAAACCGCTGTCATATTCAAGCAAACCACTGCGATACAAAATTGACCAAACCATTGTCAAAATAGCTAAACCGTTGTCGTAGTGGTTTAAACCAAACAGCTGCCAACATAGCCAAACCGCTGTTGACTTTTCAAACGGGCAGAGGTTCATTTAGGCAAACCATGAAAAATAAATAAATTGTTGCTTAACCTGTACCAAACCACTGCCAGCAAACCGCTGACAGCAAATCACTACCAAAATATTGCTAAACCACTGTATTAGTTTGGGGACCACTGTTAAACCGCTGCCACTACTATTTTGTTTTCTTGCAATGTTTTTGGCTACCAAACAAAACAATGTACTTTCTTAGTAAACCGCTGGCTTGAAGCCTAAAATAAGCCACGAAAAATAAGCTAAATAAGCTAGAAAGGCCACGAAATAAGCTACTAAATAAGAAGGACAACCCTAACAGCAACATAAACTGTAAACCTTCCCACAATAAGCTTATAAAAACCTAGAATATAAGCTAATAAAAACTAAAAATACGAGATCTGGTGATAAGTTTTGGAAAACTAAGGGACCCAAAAAAAACTCATCACTAAGCTTGATATAAGCAGTTATAGGACAAATTTACTCAACAACACACAAGGATAAATCGACGTTTTTCATCAAGAATAGCCTACGAAATAAGCTGTAAATCACGAACACAATAACAACATACAAAAGTGATAGATTTGAGACACGATCAAGACCAACCGGACCATAAAAAGTAAGCCCACCCAAGAATGAAACCAAGGCTCTTGATACCAATTGACAGTTTTAAAGAATCATAGATTCGATGGTCGAGGAGACTCAAACCATGTAATAGTCATGTTTAGAGAGAGAGAGAGAGTAGAGAGAGAAAAAAATATGTGTGTTATAGAATGGAAATAGAAAATGTTACAAGAGTCTCAACCCCTCCATGGAAGCTATGGATGGGTATTTATATCCCATACGCCTCACAACTATACAATAATGCTTATTCTAGTCCCTGCGTATGTGACTATGATAAACTATGGTAATTCTGTAATGTCGTCACATAAAATGAAATCCTAACACTATTTTATTTTCAAATAAAATCGAGCTAAGTATACACTGTTGTATCTAATACACAAAACGACGATGAATATTTTCATGTGTTATGCTAATTAACTATGTGTGTTTTCTTATGGCTTAATATTGTTAATAGATATTATTAAGTGATTATTTCTATTTGTAGTAAAACTACTCATACGCGTATCCATGCCAGGTATGATAATTGTTTGTGACTAGTTTTTCATATTATGCCTAATAGAAATTACGTTAGATCTCTTGCGTTATGTTGTGAAATTGTTTGTGCATTGCATATAGGCATAGATCGCTATATTTACAAATGTTACATAAACATCTTGTAAATCATTTTGAGTGTAGTAACCTACTTAGGAATGAGAGTTTAATAGTTTGTCAAGTATGTTGGAAAATATTATCATAAGAACACATGTTAAAACCCGTCACCAAAATATTTCCAACACGCTAACTCTCTTCCAACAAGATGTCTAAATATTTTCATCATCTTTCCTTGTTTGACCTTGGGTTGGTTAAACAAAATAAAAGATCGTATTAATACATTAGTATTTAAGTAAATGAAAATGTATTTTTAAACTTTGCTTGTGCTTGCATTGTTCTAACACATACACACATAATTATATTCTTTTTAGAAACATATAGTATTTTACAAAAGATGTGTGTTGTATAAAAATGGTTAGGAAAATCATTTATATACTCATAAATTGTCAAAAACTATGCATACTATACATAACAACAAATAGTTTCTCACACAAGCAAAATAAATGACAATCTTGAAGTAAGAAATTAACTTGTCATTATTCATCAACCTCACACTTACAACTAGTCTTAGGTTTAATGGAACACACTATGAAAATATTTATTTGTTTTCTTTTAAAAGAGTGTTCGTGAGGGTCAAGAAAGATTTCAAATATATATCAACTCATTATTCAAACTATGATTGATATTCCTTAGTTTATTGGATCAAAAAAGCAACTTTGGGATTGCTGAATGACAGAAAAATCACTTATCGAATCTAATTGATAAGTTTTTGAGTATGGACATGAAATTGGATTCTTATTTGTCTAGCTTTAAGATTATATAAAAATATAACAAGAGATATTATCTTGAACCTACATACTCAATCACACTTGATGGATATGAATATAAGACATCCTCTTCAAAGACAAAAAGAATATGCATCGGATCATAACTCACACTGTAACAACCCGAGTTTTAGGTCAACGTCTATCCTAGCTAAGGATAATTATTTTTAGATAGGTTAAATAATTATAGTCATTTATGCATATGAGGTTTGATAGAAAAATTTCCTTTGATAAGTAATTTCAATCCATGGTTGAGTTTTCTATTTGTTTCTAGCAATCTAAGAAAGTTAGAAAACGTGTTTGATGCATCCCGATAGCGTAAATATGTTTTTTTGTATTTTACGGCGTTTACCCTGAGATTTTGTCAAGGGTCAGTCTTATGTGTTTTAACGATTTATTAAACGTTCTAAAGTAAAATTAGTGGGTCGGATTTAAAATTTTACGAAACGTGTGGTGACCCGTGTTCTAGGTCGGCTAGGTAACGAAATAAATAACCATTTTTTATTAACTTTGCAAGGACTAAATGAAAGGAGGGACTAAAGGTGTTAAAGTGTCAAACTTTCTTTCTATATATACCACACTCACACACACACATAAAATACTTTTACAAATTTTTATCACTCTCCTCCCTTTCTCTCTTGTTACCGTCGAACACCACACACACACAAAATTCATCAACAAAAATTATTTACTTACATGCATCATGATCTATTAATAGATTATTGATCCTTGTTGAATCCTCTACATTTCCCACTAAGAAAATCTTACATGCAACAAGTATTTTGAGAAATAGAAATTTGGTTGGTTACTTGAAGATTTGAGCTAAAGAGGGTGTTAAGTGTTGATAGATTAGTGTTATTGTGAGTTGGTTTGATTGAAAAAGGGTTTGGTTTTGATCTTTGCTTGTTCGTCCATACGGTCCAACCTAGGAGGAAGCCAAATCGATTTTTGTTATAGCTTTGTGAGCACTGATTTATGTTTATGTGTCGATTTAATTAGATGATATTACATGTATATGATTGTTACTAGATGATTCAAGTGCAAAATTGATTTGAAAGTATTTCAAGTATGAGCATGTGTTTGATAGTTTTGGTACATGTTTTAGGCTAGTCAAACATGTTGGAATAGTTAGATTTTGATAAAAATGTGATTTGGTATGACTTTGGGTTGACTTTATTTGACTAGAAAGTTTGACTTGGTCATGGTGTATCGAGAAATTTTTGAAATCTGTTTTAAGCATTTTATAATGATGAAGGATGTTCTAAGGTCTGTTTTAATATAAGGTGGGCCTTGTAACTCCTAAAAACAAACGTTTTACGGCCGAGACAAGTTTGGGTATTTTTTGGGGTAAAAAGTCAACTACGAACTTTGACTTTTGAAAGTCAAACTTGCGTAAACTTTTGAATAAAGACTATAATAAGAAAAGGGTTAGTAATGTTAGTTAATTGATAACGAGATATGAAGTTCGGATTATATTATCCTTACTTTCGGCAAGGTTTCTAAAAATGGAAACTTTATGGAAAACGTTGTAATATTATAAAGAACGTCAATGAGAAATGTTTTGCGTCACACTTGGAGATTTTAGTATATGATTGTATATACGTAATAGTAATAAGTATATGTATATGCAAGTATGCAATATAAAAAATATTATACTTTTAGTCACGTACCGCCATATATGTATTATATAGGTCGCGGTTAAGACGTAAAGCAAGTTATGCTTATTGAGTTGATTGATTTGGATCTTTTGCTTAAGGTGAGTTCATAGCCTCGCTTTTGAACCGTTTTAAATGTTTTTAAACCTGCGAGGGGGATACATGTTTGTTTTATAAACTGAACACATATGATTTTATGGTATGCTAGACCCGATTATGAGATTATTTCTGCATAAGTAGTTATTGTCGAAGTCCCTTATTTTATGAACCATTAATTACCTTGTGAGGTGCACGCTAATGCGTTAATTAGATCTATTGGGTTTGATAGCCCTGTCCGGGGTATGAATCCGACGGTGAACACCCTGCCAAACGGACATTTTGTATTTAGAAAATAGTAGGTATATGGCAATAATACCTTGTTTTGGGGCACTTTAACATATGAAATGCCATATGTACTATAAACGTTTGGTGTCATGAGCTTATTGCGTGAAAGAAAAGAAGTTGCTATACATTGCATTTGTTGCTTTGTTTTCCCAAGAACTAATTATGTGTTCAAAGATTATTGCTTGATGATTATTTTAAACTCTATGAATTTCACTCAACTTTGTTGTTGACATTTTAAACATGTTTTATCCCAGGTAACCAAGGATGAAGGCAACGATGGCGTGGAGGTGTCGTGCGTGTGATGGATTTTATAGAAAGATTACTTGTGTGTTCCGGTCTTTCAAAACAATGTCTTAAGTTGTGTTAAAAACAATGTCTTTTAATTGAAACAATTGTCTTTCAATGGTTGTAATAGACGGTGGTTGCGATTCTGTGGGGACCTAAACGCATTTTAACTCTGAATAATTATGGAACACATGCTTGTTAAAACGTCTCATTTGGGTCGTTTTCTATTATCTTGGTAAATGGTGCTATTTAGTAACATCCAATTGCTAATTTCCGCTGCGCAACCCAATGTATGTTAGGTGGGGTGTTACAGAGTGGTATCAGAGCCTAAGGTTATAGAGAACTAGGTCAAGTCTTTTTGAAAACCTAAACTATAACGCTTCTACATGCACGCCGAGAATCCTCGTTGCCGTTGGTTACCTATAGAAAAAAAATGTAAATTTGTTGATTGTTACGTATGGATATATGCTTACGTATGTGTTATATGTATAAATAGTTAAGTAAAGATAAATTTATGCATGTGTTGGATTCATGAATTGTTATGTATTGATGCATTTATGCATGTGTTGTATGCATAGAATGGCATGTGATTATATGATAATTATCATTATATATGTTTAAAATATAATTAAGGTATATTCGGATTGAAAAATGTTGAGAATTGTGAATTTTTATTTGTTGCGCTTTTATGCGAGCCGTTATTTTGGATAATATTATTCTTATTGGAACATTATTGAATAAGAATAAGAAGTGATATGTTATTAAGTAAGTATTGTATGATATTTTTTAGATTATCATGATGAACGTAATTCCTCTCGATCATGTGGATGGTGTACCCGTTGCTGAGCCAAATCAACACGATGATGTTCCTATTGTTCCCGAGCCTATCTTAGTGGATGAAGACAAGGACCCGAAAGAAGACGAATTTAAGGAAGAAAAAGATGATAAAGAAGTCAACATCGAGGAAGATGAGAATAAGCCAAAGTTGACATATCCTTATGAAGAGGTGGATCCTCTTAACCCTCCGCCGCCTGCTTCTGAGTCCGAACCTGATGATGAGATTAAGGTTGAGGATGCGGTTGAGTCCGAGGATGAGAATATTCATGCTAGCGTCCATGAGCTAGGTGAATCATCTATTGCTCCTTTTCTTCATGAGGACAGTGATGGTCTATTGCATGTTCTTATGAGGAGGGACATCAACTCTTTGTTTGGTAGGATGGCTTCTCTTTTAAGGCGATTGTGTGGTCACGAGACGACGCATGCATTGGTCGAGAAGAAAGGAAAAGCAAAGGACAAGTACTATGGTAAGTTGATTTTGGACTTGGGTAATGAAGTGCGTTCTAGTGTGGAGCAAGGAACGACTGCAATGGAAAAGCTATTTGAAAAGCTTGGTAATACTGAAGATAAGGTTGAATGTAAGAGATTGAAGAAGGAACTTAAAGAAGCAAGGTTTAGAAACACATTCCTTCATATGCAGAACGAACGAGTCGAGAGAGATATCTATTGGACTAGAGTTCGAGCTCATGAGTTCTATCAAGAGATGATTCGCAGTGGATTTATGTTTGAAGAAAGACCGAATGAAGCTATCGATGTTCCAATTGAAGATGAGAAGAGTCCATCATCTGAGTTACGAGGATCTCCTCATGATTCGTAGTAGTTTAGTTTCAATTGTAGTTTCCTTTGTTGTGTAATCACTAAACTGAATCCTCAGTTAGTAGAATTAATGCTATTGATTATAACGATTTGTATCATTTCATGAAACAATGCAACTGTGTATTAACTCTCTTGTGATGAAAAATAAATGACTATCTTTTGATTACTACTTGATGTTTTGTGACTGTGGTGGTGATTGATTTGTCATTGTACCATGTTATGAGTATATTATGTTACGAATGCATATCAGATTATTTTCTTTGTGACGTGACAGAATCATGCCTCCAAAGTCTGCACCTATGACTCAAGCTGCTATTCGTCGATTGATCAAAGAAAGTGTTGATGCTGCTATTGCTGCTGAGCGGGCGAGGCAAGCAAATGTTAGAAATGATGTTAGTGGATATGGGCCAGTTAGAGGTCAAGACACTGCACCTGCTATTCGTTAGTGCACTTTTCTGGGTTTATGAAGTGCAATCCTGCTGTCTTCCATGGTGTTGAAAGAGATGTCGAATTGCGAAGATGGTTTGAGAAGACTCAGAGTGTTTTCGAGATCAGTGAATGTGCAGAGGGTAAGAAGGTAAAGTTTGTTGCTGCTATACTAGAAGGACCAGCTTTGACTTGGTGGAAAACTAAGGTTGCAACCATAGGTTTGGAGACTATGAACCAAATGCCTTGGACTGAGATAAAGTAACTGATGACTACATAATTTTATCCGATAGTAGAAGTTTAAAGAATGAAGCACGAATTCTAGAACTTGAAGGTTAAGGAGTATGATGTTGTTTCTTATACTCAGAGGTTTAATGAACCTTTGATGTGTCCGAGAATGGTTGAACCGGAAAGAGTAAAAGTTGATGCTTACATCCGGGGATTGACTGATAACATCAAGGGTGAAGTCACTTCTTCTAAGCCTGCTAACCTGAACGAAGCCGTACGCATGGCTTATAAGTTGATGGAACAGAAATCGCAAGCTAGAGATGAAAGAATTTTGGAAGGAAAGAAGCGAAGTGGGAGAGCTTTCAAAGTGGAAATAGTAGTAGTAAGAGCAGCCATAAGGGCAACTCACGCCAAACTTTGCATAATAACCAAAAGCAAGGGAACGCGCAAGCTATGGTTACTGCTCCTGCTGATGGAAAGGTGTCTTCTGGATCACTTCCTTTGTGTGAACATTGTTTTACTCGCCATGTTGGTCATTGTACTATTATGTGCACCAAGTGTGGGATGGTTGCATAAGGCACGGGTACTGCAAAAAAAAGTGGAGAGATGTGGCACGAGTGCTAATGCTCAGCCCATTCAGACTGTTATGATTGTGGTAACAAGGTCCATTCTAGGAAACGATGCCCATGGGGTAAGGTTAAGTAAGAGCGAAGTTAGAGAAGTTCATGGCCGAGCTTATGCTATTAAGGATGCTAAGCCGCAAGGTCCGAATGTGGTTACTGGTACATTTCTGCTCAATAACTGCTATGCTTCTGTTTTATTCGATTCGGGTTCCGATAGTAGTTTTGTGGATACTAGATTTAGTTCCATGCTTAATATCGATCCGGTTAAAATAGGAGCTAGTTATGAGGTAGAGTTAGCTGATGGAAGAGTAGTTAGTACGAACACTGTTTTAAAAGGTTGCACTTTGAATTTAGTGAACCATATTTTTGAAATCGATCTTATGCCAATTGAGCTTGGTACGTTTGATGTCATAATCGGTATGGATTGGCTTGTCAAGCAAGAAAGTTGTTCGTATACTATACGGAAACAAGACGTTGATAGTCGAAAGTGACAAGGGTGTGTCTCGACTAAAGGTCATATCTTGTATTAAGGCCCATAAGTATGTCGAGCGAGGTTGTCATTTGTTTTTGGCACACGTGACGGAAAAGAAGTCAAAGGAGAAACAATTGGAAGACGTACCTGTAATTCGTAACTTTCCTGAGGTGTTTCCTAAGGATTTTCCAAGACTACCACCGCCGAGGCAAGTAGAGTTTCGAATGGATCTAGTATCGGGGGCTGCACTTGTTACACATAAATCGTATAGATTGCCATTGTCTGAGATGAGAGAGTTGTTGGTACAATTGCAAGAGTTGCTGGAGAAAGGATTTATTCATCCGAGTTCATCACCGTGGGGAGCACCGGTGTTGTTTATGAAGAAGAAAGATAGATCTTTTAGAATGTGTATAGATTATCGCGAGTTGAACAAGTTGACTGTTAAGAATTGTTATCCTCTCTCGAGAATCGATGATTTATTTGACCAACTGCAAGGTTCTAGCGTGTATTCTAAGATCGATCTGCGATCAGGATATCACCAGTTACGCATTAAAGAAAAGGACATTCCAATTACAGCATTTAGAACTCAGTATGATCACTTTGAGTTCCAAGTGATGCCTTTTGGATTAACTAATGTGCCTGCTGTGTTTATGAGATTAAATTGAAACCCGAGTATGCAATCCTTATCTTGATAAGTTCTTCATAGTGTTCATCGATGATTATTTTGGTTTATTCCAAGGACGAAGAAGAGACGAAGCATTTGAAGATTTATTTTGGAGCTGCTTAAGAAAGAGAGATTATACGCTAAGTTTTCAAAGTGTGATTTTTGGCTAGATTCGGGTTCAATTTACTTTGTTTGTGATTGATCGTTGTGGTGTTCATGTTGATCCTGCCAAGATCAAAGCCATTAAGAATTGGGCTGCTCCAACGACACCAACGGAGGTGAGGCAATTTCTTGGATTGGCTGGTTACTATCGAAGGTTTATTGAAGGTTTTTCTTTGATTTCTAAGACGCTGACTAAGTTGACTCAGAAAGATAAGAAATACGAGTGTGGAAAAGAAGAATAGGAAGCTTTTCAAACACTAAAGCAGAAGTTGTGTAGTGCACCGATATTAGCTTTGCCCGAGGGAACAGAAAATTTTGTGGTATATTGCGATGCGTCACTTAAGGGTTATAGAGTCCGTGTGATGCAAAGAGAGGAAGGTGATGATATGACCTTCTGACAATTGAAAGTCCATGCTAGAGAATTACACTACTCTCGGATGTGGAGTTAGGGAGTCATTATTTTCGCTATTAGTAATGAAGACATTATTTGTATGGACAAAGTGTGTGGTTTTCACCGATCACAAGAGCCTACAATATATTTTGAATCAGAAAGAGCTGAACTTGAGACAACGGAGATGGATTAAGTTGTTGAGTGATTATGATTGTGAGATTTGGTATCATCCTGGAAAAGCGAATGTTGTGGCTGATTCCTTAAGTTAGAAGGAAAGGAATAAGCCATTGCGTGTTCGAGCTTTGATGAAGACTATTCACAATGATCTACCAAAGCAGATTCGTGAAGTTCAGTAGGAAGCGATGAAAAAGGAAGAATGTAAGGGCAGAGAATTTGGGGAGATTGATTAAGCAAATATTCGAGTTTCGCCCTGATGGAACACGTTGTTTTGGAAATCGTGTTTGGTTGCCGCGATTCGGTGGATTGAGGGATTTGGTTATGCATGAGTCGCATAAGTCTAAGTATTCTATGCATCCGGGATCGGACAAGATGTATCAAGATTTAAAGTTGTTGTACTGGTGGCCGAATATGATAGCTGATATTGCCACGTATGTCATGAAATGTTTGACTTATACGAAGGTTTAAAGCCGTGATCAGAAACCGTCTAGATTCTGGCAACACCTGAGATTCCAGTTTGGAAGTAGGAAAGGATTACTATGGATTTTGTGAGTGGACTTCCAAGAACGCTGAGTGGGTATGATACGATTTGGGTTACTATCGATCGACTGACCAAATTAGCTCATTTCCTACCAATGAAGAAAAGGGATAGCATAGAGAAGCTCACACAACTGTATTTGAAGGAAGTTGTGTGTAGGCATGGTGTTCCTATTTCGATCATTTCGGATCGAGATAGCCATTTTACATCGAGATTCTAGAAATCGCTTCAGAAAGCGTTGGGGACGAATTTGGATATGAGTACCGCTTACCACCCTCAAACGGATGGTCAAAGCGAAGGACTGTAGAACGCTTAAGATTATGTTGCGTGCCTGTGTGATCGACTTTGGAAGTAGTTGGGATCGCCATCTGCCATTTGTTGGAGTTCTCATACAACAATAGTTATCACGTGAGCATTAAGGCTGCACCATATGAGGCTTTGTACGGACAGAAATGTAGATCACCTGTATGCAGGAGTGAGGTTGGGGATAACCAACTCACCGGTCCAGAATTGATCCGTGATACGACCGAGAAGATTGTCCAGATTAAGAACCGTTTGTTGACTGCCCGTAGTCGCCAGAAAAGCTATGCAGATGGGAGAACTAAGCCGTCGGAATTTGAAGTCGATGATATGGTACTGTCAAGGTAATCTCCTGACGGGGGTTGTGCGTTTTGGGAAAGCGCGGAAAGTTAAGTCCACGATCATTGGGCCATTCAAGATTCTAGCTAGAGATGGTCCTGTTCCCTTTCTATAGTTATGCGTTGGAGTACCTGAAGAGTTGAATGGAGATTCTCTAGAAATTTTCATGTTCGAATCTTAAGAAATGTTTAGCGAAGGCCGATATTGTGTCCGATGGAAGAGATTCAACTTGATGATAAGTTGCATATGATTAAAGAGCCAGTGGAAGTTGTTGATAGAGAGGTCAAGCGACTTAAGCAAAGTAGGATACCTATCGTTAAAGTTCGTTGGAATTCACAAAGAGGTCCAGAATTTACTTGGGAACGTAAGGATCAGATTAAGAAAAAGTACCCTCATCTCTTTACAAGTAAGGACAAAGCGAGGAAAATCAGATAAGTCGAGCTGAGCACCGGGAACGGCACTCCCTAAAGGAGGGAGAATGTAACAACCCGAGTTTCAAGTCAACGTTTATCCCGAGCTAAGATAATTATTTTTGCTACGTAATTAATTATAGTCGTTTATGCTATATAAGGTTTGATGACAATTTCCATTTATAGGGTAATTTTAAGCCGTGATTGAGTTTCTATATTTTTTAGCGTCTAAGAAAGTCAAAACAATTTATATTGTTGCTCTAAGAGCGTGATTAGGTTATTTTTGTATTTTACGGCGTATCCCAGAGTTTTTGTAAAAAACGTATTTAAAGGTCGTGTTTTACGTGATTTAACGTTTTATTCAACGTTTTAAAGGAAAATTAGTCGGACGGATTTAACAATAATTTATAACGTGGTTGACGAGTTTTGGCCGATTTTATTAATGTATAGATGCTATGTACGAGTTTTAAAATGGGCTAGGATGAGGACTTAAAAATTGCAAAGTGTTAAACTGGTTTTCTATAAATAGACATCATACATCACACTTATACCTTTTTACCAACAAATTTCTCTTCCTCCTCCTCTCTTGCTCCACGAACCAGCCACCTTCTCCACCTCTTTCTGATCAATTTTTGACATGCAAAATAATCTGATTACATATTATTAATCCTTGTTTCAAGAGCTACAAATCCCACTATTAAAATCCTACATGCAATAAGATTTAGAGAAGTTTGATTTTTGGGTTGTTCTTGCCAATTTGCTGTGTATAAAGGGTGTTCAAAGGGGTTAGATTAGTGTTGTATTGAAGTTGTTGATGTGAAACAGGTTTTTGTTTGGTTTGTTGGGTGTTTGTCGATTTTAAAAGGTCAAGGGAAACCATAGATTAGTTTTTCTTATAAGCATTGTGGCTGCTATTTATGTTTATGTGTTGGTTAATTTATGTAATTGATGTTATCTGGGTATTGCTAAAAGATTCAAGTGCGGAAATATTGAAGTGTTTTGGTTATTGACCAATTTGATGGTTTTAGTAAGATTAATAGGATAGCTAAGCATGTTTTGATAGTCGAATTATGTCAAAAATGTCGTTTTGATAGGTTTTGGGTTGACCAAGTTTGACCAGAAAGTTTGACTTACCCGTAGCGAGTCGAGAAATTTTTGAAAGTTATTTTTGATAATGTCAAGTGATAGTGTTCGCCTTTAGCTACGTTTTGCTAGGTGGATCGTCACGTAACTCTTAATAATGAACGTTTTACGGGCGCAGTCAAGTCTTGGTTATGTTTTGGTAAAAAATAATCTACGAAGTTTGACTTTTGAAAGTCAAACTTGCGTAAACTTTTGAATATAGTCTATAATGAGCAAAGGGTTCGTAATGTTAGTTAATTGATGACGAAATATGAAGTTCGGATTATATTATCCTTACTTTCGGTAACTTTCTAAAAATGGAAACTTTGTGGAAAAGTGTCATGATATTGTTAGTGCGTCAAAGTAAAATATTTTGCGTCGCACTTGGAGATTATAGTATATGATTGTATGTACGTAATAGTGATATTGATATATTGATTGCAAAGTATGTAGTATATGATTATTATACTTTAGTCACGTACCGCTATATATGTATTATATAGGTCGCGGTTAAGACGTGAAGCTATTTGCGCTTGTTGATTTGATTGAATTGGATCTTTTGCTTAAGGTGAGTTCATAGCCTCATATTTAAATCTTTTGATTATTTTTAAACCCGCGAGGGGGATACATGTTTGTTTTATAAATAATACTACGGTATTTGATTTTATGGTATGTTGGGACCGTAATAGGTTTGTTTCCAAATAAGTAGCTATTGTCGAAGTCCCTTATTTCATGAACAATTAATGCCTTATGGAAGGTGGAAAGCTAATGCATTAAATAGATCTATTGGGTTTGACAACCCCGTCCGAGGTATGAATCCTTATGAACACCTTGTCAAACAGACGTTTTGTATTTTGAAGTAATAGGTATATGACAATAATTCCTTGTTTGGGGCACATTAACATATGAATTGACATATGTATTGTTAACGTTCGATGTCATGAGCTTATTGCGTGAAAGAAAAGATGTTCGCTATAGTTGGCCATTCATTAGCTTGTTTTCTCCGAGAACTATTACTTTTTAGTATGTGTTCAAAGATTATTACTTATTATTATTTTAAACTCTATGAATTTCACTCAACATTGTTGTTGACGTTTTAAACATGTTTTATCCAAGGTAACCAAGGATGAAGGCAACGATGGCGTGGAGGTGTCGTGCGTGTGATGGATTTGTTGAAAGACTACTTGTGTGTTCCTTGTCTTTCAAAAACAATGTCTTAAGTTGTTCTAAAACAATGTCTTTATTTTGAAACAATAGTTTTTCAAATGTTGTAATGGTTGTGGTTGCGATTCTGTGGGAGCTTAATGGTGTCTCTATAAAACACATCTTCTAAGTCAGATGGCTTCCTACATCCTCTATCATAGTCATCCTCACTGAGTATTACCCTAGATGATAATAAGTCATGACCCTCGCTAGACAATTCACTCCTCTCTGGGTCCTTATATGGTGTTTTAAAGGTAATTGATGTGTTATAAAAGCTTTAAATTTATAATTATAGTTTTATCCGATTTTCAACTAACACAGGGGTAAAATATAAACCCTCGTTTATAGTATAGGTTAAAAGTAAGACCAGGTCATTCTACGGGATTGGTTATTCTAAAAAGGGTTGAATGTATTACAAAAAAGGTTTATCTTATAGACTGTCACGATCTAAAGAATTCAAAGTATTTCAAGATTTAAAGGTAATATTTATTTGGACTTAGAGCAATGATCATGAACAAGCAAACAATCAAGCAACATGAATTTAAGCATAAAAGCATGAAAAGATGGATAATCATTCATACGATTAACTATTTCATATATTTAAGAATCCTTTCGGCCTTTAATCTTCAATATATATAATGCATTAAGATTGATTCAAGCATGAATATGATAATGATAGTTTCCCTTAATCAAGTTCGTTAGACATATGATCAAGTGTTAAACATCTTCATTTCCGGGTTGATAAACTTCCCTAGTTAATTCTCACAAAACTAGTGTCGAATTGCCATAGACAAACAATGCAAAATATAGACATATTGATGAAATCTTTCGACCTATCTCAAACAAGTATGAATAATCAAACATCAACAAGTTAACGGATACTTAAACATCAAATTTTTTATCATCACATTCATAAGCATTATATCAAGACTTGTTCATAACATCGATCATGATAGCCCAAATAAATATAAATCACTACTCCATATTCATAGCAACAAAGCACATAACAATCATCATAGATTCCGAAAACATTAAGCAAAGGGAATAACAGTTTATACTCCGATTCCACTAACAAAATTGATATGGGTTTAATTACTATAACATTCTTTGATCAAAAACACTAGTTAACCAGAATTTCTACTAGCAAGGCTACTTCTCCACCACCTTTAGCCTGAATATCGTACCTCCCACATGATTACAACCTGGCAACTATAAAGATTCGGAGAATACTTCAAGTTTCCCCATAAATTACTCCTAACTTGCTATAAAAACTTCCTAAGACTTCTAATGATATTAGAGAGATGATTGTAAGAAGAATGGGATGAATAAACCTCTAAAATCGTGTCCTATATATAGCATAAGATGGAAGTATTAGTTAGTGATTGGGTAATTTGGAAAGTCCCTCATTTAGTGCAATCATAATTATTTCCTTGTAACTATAAGAGAAGTGCGTCGCACAAGAATAATTATGCGCCGTACGTGGTCATTTAATTCAATTGCATTTATCCCACCATAAAGTACGCCGCACTTGGGATAAGTGCGTCGCACTTTAGCCTTTTCCATTAATTCTTCATTTATTTTGCTTCTAGATTCTTCTTTTAATGACCATTAGTGCATTTAACGGATTTCTTTCGATACTTTTAGTCCTTCTCGTCATTCTTGGTCCTGAAACAACTATTATACCAAAAAACAACCAAAACTTGCAATATTTCATGCGTTAACATATATATTTCACATATTTTCAAGGGATAGTTTATGTATATTTGGAGCGTTATGATGATATCAAATAATCACTTTTATAGCATCATTTATCACATGTAAATAACCTAATTTGTATAATTATTAAAAGAATTGGTACTTGAAGAAACATGTAATCCAATGATCTACCAAGAACAAGAGAGAAAGATGCGGGTTGTGATGTTTAGTGAGAGAAAGTATATGGAATGGATGAAGTGTTATTACTATGTGGAAAAATGGAAAAAATGAAATAACCAACCCTTCTCCAAGGCTAGAAGAGGGCTTATATAGTTACATGATGGCTGGCTCATAGGCTATGATGGGTTTCCCATGGGCCTTGGGCCGGATTAGCTTTTATACTTAACATGACACAATCTACGAGCTAAGACCTATTACAACTTGGAAGTGACTAACACTTTTTGTGTTTCCAACAATCTCCCCCTAAGGGAGGTCACTCCATTTTACAAAACTTTAAGCCTAGCATACAATGATTTGTCTTTAGTCTTTAGCTCATTCTTTTGACATTCTCCTGTGAGTATGTTGTAGTGATCATTGATTTTTGGATAGAGCTTGTTCCTTGAACTTGTATTTGACATTGTGATCTTGAGCATCTTGAGATCATCAACCAAGCACAATCTCTTCGCCATCTTGAAACTTTGCCATCTTGTGGATTTGTGATTTCTGAACCAACATGCTCATACCTTTCTTGAATGGTTGTCTTGAAAAACTTTAATGCTACGTCTTTCTTGAGATTCGTTAACTATAATACTTCGTCACTTCGAGAAAGACGTTCGTTATCAGAGTAGCGAAAGTCTTGAAATATGTATTTGAGCCTTTCATGAAGTCCTTATGTTTGTCTATCGGGTATGAGCATGTGGCTATGGATCTTGTGAGTCAGCTGGAATCAGGAACCTCCACCACCATCTTTAAATAGCCTGCATAAAAACAGTTAGCAATAAAGCGGGGGGACGAATATGGCTTTGTCATTCGCCCAGGTTTGGTTGGAGTAACCTTCAAATCTGTGAGGATCGACATGTGATCAGATAGATTCAATTTAAGAAGAATCTTCTTGACAGGATTTCCAGCTGTAGTATTGAATCTTTCTAACACATAAGTATTAGATTCATCGTACTCAGCATGTTCTCATTATCGGAACGTCTCAAAGCAGACAGCACGATAAGAGTGAACCAGTGAGTTACTATCTCACCGATTGATATAGAAAATCGATTTGAAAATCAATCGACGTGTCACTTGCTAAAGTGGTTTTGTGACACATCGAGAGTTTTAAGCAATTCAAAATTCTTTAACCGTTGATCCATAACCTGGAACAAGTTTGATTCATAAAGAATCGCACCATTGTTGCTTTCCAGTTGTCACAAGCTTGATTCATAAGAATCGCACAAGTCACCTACCATGAGCTTGTTTGATGTTGGCTCAAGCAGGATTTCCATCTTCATTGTGAATGAATTCACTCTGATGTTCTGGCAAAATCACAAGGATAATGCGTAGGACTCTTAATATATATCTTGTAATTCACATTGTGTGACTTAGCAAGCAGAATTTGACAAGTGTCCTAATGAGATTTATGGATGATCTCTTTTGGCTCTAGACTCAATAGTGCACTTTTAATTTTAGTGATCGGAGGCTGGAGCTGAGTGCCACCTTTTCAATATCAACTAACTCGGAGTGAGAAAGTCAATAGAAATGAGTGTATCTCCGTGAGTTTTGAAACAAAGTCTTTCCGACTTTGAGTGGCTGGGAGGGGTTTGTGCATAGCGTCACTGGGTCCATGACTGTCTTCAATGTCAGACAACACCTAAGTGTTTCTGACAGCATATGTATTGACCCGGTTTCTGCCTAAGTGTATGGAGGGCTTCTTTCTTTTCACCCTTTATCCTTACATTTCTTTTTCATTCTTCAACCCCTTCAATGCTTACCGAGACTTCATAACTAACACCTTGTTGGGTTTGTTCCAGTGTTAGCTCCATCTCAGTCGGCATTATCCCTGATTCTCACTTTTTCTCCTTTTTAATCATACCTAAGGACTTCTACACTAACTAGTGGATATCCCTGGGTAGATCCCTCCGGTTCTGGTCTGGCTGGAATTCTTGGATCTGTATACTAAGCCTAAAGACCCTTATAACATCATAAATTTAATGAACTGGCGGTCTTTGGGTATTTCATACGATCCGTCTAAAAACATTGAAATTTTCAATCATAAAGTGTTTTGATTTAATTATCAAAAATTCTTACACTTTGAGAGTTTTTTTAATTCATCACCTAAAAAGCTCACCTTAACTTGTGCCATCGTAATTCGTAGTAATGATAGTGTGGAGTGCATGAGTCTATTTTATTTGATCACTTCTGTCAAGATTTCATTAAGTCATATTATGTCTAGGTTTTTATCACATTTTCTCCCATTATCCCAACAATGTTTAATCCCTTGATATTTTGGGAATCAATTGATTACCATTCGGGGGACAAAATGATGTATTCTAGCAAATTGGAACCTATTATTGCCCCCTCAACTTTTGAGGGTTTATAAGATGGTGCTGAGTACAATTATTTGAAAGATTTTGAATTTACTAAGAAATTCTTGAAAACTTTGTACTCGTGCACATCTTTTATTTGTCCACCAAAAACATCTACATAGTTATTCAACATTATTCACAAGATAAATTATTTACGTGGATTGACTTTTAAGATTGAAGACAATTATGATAAATCATATGGTCCGTTGTAGTAGCCGAAAGTCACCCCCGTATGGTCTTCCACCAACAAATATCTCCAAACTCCGCATTATCCTCCTTGTCTTTAGCCTTTTGTCAATTGCTGAAATCATAGCTCTTGCATTTGCTTTGTCACGTTGGGTCAAAAAAGTCTGTGGCAGATACTCCATTCTAATTCCCTTGAGACGATCATTTAGAGCAGTCCGAACATCATCGAGAGTACCATCGCTGAACTTGTGTAGTTCGTCAATGCGCATCAGTCTGTTCTTCTTGTCTTTGTTCTCGTAGATGAATCCTCTTAGGAGCAGAGTATAGTGTATATGTCATCCTTCTTCTCAGATTGGTTCTGTACGTATCAGGCTTTGTGAGGGTGAGTTTCTTTTGATAGCTTTCAACTCCAATTGAAGATCTTCCACACGCCTTTGGATGACAACACTTCTTGTGAACATTCTTAAGGAGACATTAAATGCAATACGATCTCTTCTAACAGTTATGATTTGTTCACTTTTCCTTGCACGAGAAGAAGCAGCATATCTTCAATGTCTTGGATCCTTAGTCTGTGGAAGTCGCCTTCTTTGAACTTGTAGAGAACATCGTCATCCCTTCGTACAGTAATCCAGTCAAGATGCTTGTAGTTTTGCCATTTGAATATTTCCACCTTTGTGACAGCAAATAATTCGTCTTTTTTGAGTAGACGTCCGAGCTGTTCCTTGTGGTCGTAAATGCTAGAAACTGTCTTCGCTTTTTGCCCCAAGGTGAGATTCCTAAGAGGCGAATTTGTCATATTTGACTATAATTTGTCTCCACATTGAGTTGGGCACTAAGTCTTCTATCCATTTGAGATGCCACGTATCTGCAGCCATGGTTTTTTATTTTTGTCTTCGTAACTGAAGTAGAGTACTTGCGGCTTGACTCACCACCACGTAGGTACTCAAGGTCGTTATTGGTAGACAAGTATGGACAACGGTATAAACATGACGAGCTTTGAGCATTTGGAACCAACGGTAGTCGGTGTCGCCAGATCATGAGGATATTGGCGGCTTCTGGGGTTGATCCAGTCCATTTTTTCGGTTGTGGCTTTGTAGAACTTCTTCACAAAAGTATTCCAAGTTCTTGTCAAACTTTTGCATGGTTCCTTCATCAGCTCAAATTTGGACCTGCTAACAATTCAGGTGTTAGTGTTTTAACATTTAGCGGTTCATCACAAAAGACGGAGAAGTCAATGTTAGTGTCGGTTAGTTCATCTGAATGGACTTCAAGGGTCTTGTCTTCGTGCCAGATTGCTTAGCCAAGGTTGGACAGATTCATGAACGGCAGGGACAGACTTATTCCATGCATGATCAGGAGAAGGTAGTCGTGTAGGTTGTTGAAACCAGTCAGGAATATGTTGGACCTCTTCTTCTTCTTGTTCATCATGGATATCTGTTTCAAACTCTGTGTGCAAGGTGATTCAAGAATTTGTAGTTTGCATAGTTTCCTCTACCAGAGCAGATTGGCTAGCAGATTGCTTGTTGGTCTTAGAACCTGTAGGAGTAGTCTTTCCTGCTGTCGTGGTTGTTGTTTCTCTTAGAGCACTGGTAGAAGCGGGTTCTTTTCCTGACCTTCTTCTTTTGGACCCCCGGTACTGTTCCCAGCGGAGGGGTTCTTGAATCTTTAATCTGACCCATCTGAGGTCTTTTTATTGTGACCGTATCGCCATATGTATCTAACAAGATTTTGTCGGCTTCATACAGTCTTGTAGGTTGTTGAAACCAGTCAGGAAGATGTTGGACCTCTTCTTCTGCTTGTTCATCATGGACTCCTGTTTCAAACTCCTGGTCTGCAGGTCCTTTAAAGACATCTGTAGATTGCATAGCTTCCTCTACCGGAGCAGATTGGCTAGCAGATTTCTTGTGAGTCTGAGATCCTGTACCGGTAGTCTTTCCTGCTGTCTTGGTTGTCGTTTCACTTGGAGCACTGGTAGAAGCAGGTTCCTTTCCTGACCTTCTTCTTTTGGACCCCCGGTCTGTTCCAGCGGAGGGTTCTTGATCATCATCTGCACCATCTCTAGGTCTTTTAATTGTGACAGTATCGCCATATGTATCTAACAAGATTTTGTCGGCTTCATACGCCTCAACTAATGCCTTGTATAGCTGTCTCTGAATGTCTGACCTGTTGATAGAGTTGTTAGCTTCCATCTTGTCAATTAAGATCTTTTTCAGCTCTAATTCTGAAAGATTTGCAGCTACAGCATGAGATGTGTTGGCTTCCTTTGATGATCTCACCAGAACCTCAGACTCAAGTTGATCGGTTACTAACTTCTCGACTTTTGGAATAATTTTGGAGACTTCCTTTTTGACCTGTTCCTTGATGATTTTCTTCATTCCGTCATCAATTGAATCAAGGAATTGTTGATTTGCAGTAGTAGACTCTTCTCGAATTCTGTCATACTTCAATTGGACTGCAACGTCCACTGCTTCCTGCATTGTCCACTGCTTCCTGCATTTTATTCGCTAGATATTGATCCACGGTGCTAGGAATAGAGGAGAGCGCTTCAGCATATTGATTTGTTTGCCTGAGTTCTGAGAAGTTATCTTCTAACGCTTTCAGTCTATAATCAAAGCCAAACAACGAAGCAAAGTTAGGAAGATTTTGTAGCGAGGAGCTTGTAGTAGTTGCCGGTGTCATAATTGGTGGTTGTTGAGTTTGAATGTTGAGAGGATACGGTGTTGGAGGGCGATTGATTTGTGCAGTGAAGGATGGCTCCATGATGGCTGTAACAGAAGTATCAATGAGAGAAGTGGCTTCAGTATGTTGTCGAAAAATATCATCAACACCAGTATCTTGGGTTGGATTCAGCATGTTGGAGACGAATCCAGATGATACAGACGAACTTTGTTGTTGACCATCAGGATTAACCGGAGTTAGGGTCACATGAGTGTCTTCAACATCTGTCATTACTTTATCTCTTCCATCAAGATCGGTATTGGTATCTTTGACTGCCTCATTTCCTTGATCCTCTGTATATGTAGCCTCTTCATCCGACTTTGCTCCTTCAACATTCGTTCCTTCTACTTCATCGTCACTATCTTCTTCATCTGATGATGAAATACGAGAATCATCTTCATCGGTTTCCTCTTCATGTATTATATCATCATCATGAGTTGTGAGCTTAGGATGGACAAAATCATCACCATCATCATCTGATTCAGTCAGTTCTTCATCATCATCATCTTGAGCTTTCTTATCATCGTCATGTTCATCATCATCTTCTTGAGCATTCTCATCATCGTCATGGACATCATCATCTTCATCATCTTGAGTAGTCTCATTAACGTCATTTTTATCTGCATCGTCATCATCTTGAGCTTGCTCATCATCTTGATCATCGTCACTTGATTTCCAAGAGATATCATCCTCTGAGTCATAATCAGGTGCATCGGGAACCCCTGGTATAACACCAGTTCCTTCATCTGCACCAGAACCACTAGCATGAGAGCTATGAGTTTCTTGACGGCTTCTCTTTGTGATTATTTTGAGTTGCTCAGCCTCTGTCAAATCTGCCTCAGAGATATTCTCCAGCTCTGTAGTCTTTTGTTTTCCTTTTCCAGACTTCTTTTCCTTGGGGGCAGTGGGAGGCTTCAGTTTAGGGATTGCATCTGTATTAGCTTTCTTCTTGCTTCCTTTTGTCTTAGGAGGAATTGTTCCTGAAGCCATAGCATAATACTCTTTGTAGGATTCAGAGTTGCGGATGTCCTCGTTGGTTAATGCCACTGGCAAGATAGCCCCGTACAACTGAGTGGCTTCATTCCTTGAGATGACATTGATTGTAGTGAACATTGGATCATCTCTGGCATAGTGCCAATTCACCTTGTTTCTTCTAGGAATTGAAGGATCTTTTTCCATGACATAGTTGACGACTAACTTGGTGAACCGAGGATAATACATCGCATTGCCCTTCTTTGAATTTTTGTTCTTAATCTTGAAAATAAAGTCCTCCCATAGAAGAAATGCATAATCAACATTCTTCTTATTGTACATACCCCACAAGATTTGAGCTTGAGAAAGACGGAGACTGTCATATGATGGTGTACCGCTGAGACATTTGTTGATTACAGCAGCAAATGATCTCCAGGGTTGATGCAGTTTATTGACATTAACGTCAGTGATCTTCCTTATATCTCCAGAATGACCAAGACTGGCTAGAAAGATGAGGATCTCCTTCTCAAGAGGTGGTTCTACAAACTTCTTATTACCGACTCTAGGGCAAATTTGAAGAATGTCCCTGAATTGCTCAAGACCGATGATGTGCTTCTTGTTATTCATCTTGAATCGGACAGATCGATTATGAACATAAGCAGAAGCCCAGAATTCCTGCATATAGATCTCTGGAGCATCAGCAGTGACCTGGAAAGCCTTGTAGAAAGGAGTGAGCTTTAGCACATCGTAGACCACTTGAAGGGTTGCTTCCTTTGATGTGACATCCGAACTTAAGCGAAGATTACATTTTCCAATCTTAAGTCGGTCAGCAGGAGCCACCAATGCATCATCCAAAGCAATCTGATCCGCTATTGAGAGTGCCATGAGTCTGTTTAAGAAAGAGTGAGTGCAGTTTATAAGAAAACACAATCATTCATTCATGAGAACCTTTATGACTTTTAGCACTTTTGAAGATCAATCTACTTAGATAGACGAATAGCGTGTAAGACAAAGGCACCTATCCTAACAATTAAGTCGAGTGTAGTTAACCTTGGTTTTGTCAAGCTTTTACTGTCTATTTTAAACTAAGAGATTTGTTGAATTTAATCTTAGTTAGAAAAAATTTGATCTTAAGTGTGTTATGTCAAAAATTGGTCAAGTGTTGATAACTCTACTCGTTCGGTCCTCAAAAAAATAACACTCGTTCGGTCCTCAAAAAACAGCTAGATCGAGTTGTACTAAAATTACACTTGTTCGGTCCATGTACACAAGCACTCGTTCGGTCCTTAGAATATGTGCTCGTTCGATCCTCACAAACATATGCTCGATCGATCCTTACATGATTCACTCGTTCGGTCCACACTCAAACTTCACTCGTTCGATCCAGTCACATAAACGCTCGTTCGATCCATGCAAGTTAGACACTCGTTCGATCCATATTAATAGTCACTCGTTCGGTCCTTGTTTGTAATCACTCGTTCGATCCACATTAAGAACTTCACTCGTTCGGTCCAGTCTAAAAGACACTCGTTCGATCCTATCTAGCATACACTCGTTCGATCCTTTCCAACATACACTCGTTCGACCCATGTTAGATTTACTCGTTCGGTCCATAAATCACTCGTTCGATTAACACTGCAGATCACTCGTTCGATCCATCTGTTTTAATTTTTGTTCGATTCATACAGTTTTGATCGTTCGGTTTATTAATATTTTCCTAGATCGATTCATGTTTTAGCAATATGGCTAAACAACTTAACCATCATTCTATGCATATCCCGGAAACTATTGTTTGCAAAACATTCACACAAAACATATAACATTTATTACATTATTTTGCATATTACACTAATTTTCGAACACAAGACTGTCAAGAACACATTTAAAAACGCAACAAATGATCAAGCTAAGATAACCTATACATTTATTAAGCCTAAAACTACAAAAGCCCTCAATCAATTACACGTTTTCACCACTTTTTGATTTGACGAACCCTAATTTTATAATTAGGGCTGTTATGATCAAAAATGACGAAAACACACAATTCTTTTAGGGATTCGAGTTGTTTAAAAGATGAAGATCGAGGTAAAAGTTATACCTTAGATTTGAAACAGAATGAATTAGGTTGTTTGAATCGATTCGAGTGAAAAGTTGTTCGAGTGTGTGAGTGGATTGTGTAAACAGTGACTGGTACTGTTGGGGAGTGGAATTGATATTAGCTAATTTTCATTTTGACACATTTGGTCCCTCATCTACCCACAACTTATTAATCTTGCCAATTATGATTTATAAGGTATATTCAAGATAAACAAATAGCACACTTGGTCCCTAATGTTTTAAACTCAAACTCTCATATCCTATAGTCATATTTAGCAATAACTTCAACACTCTAAGCATATTTAATAAAAAAGTAACACATAATGCACAATCGGGTTGAACTTTTAATAACTTTCTATCATGAGTTTTTTACGTTATCGTTTGAAAATCTTTTTCCCATTTTACAGCTCATTTTATCATGACAAAGAGATTTGACATTCTCTCCCCCTCAAACAATGACCCGTTTTTTTCTATTTTTAAAGCAGATGTAGACATTTTGTTTGAGAAAGTAAAAGTCAAATGTAATCTTGAGAATATTATCTTGCACGGTGAATGATGGAATGATTTTTGTATATGACAAAACAACAATCACCAAGATAAATAAGATTTCTCTTTTTATTCACATAGATGCACTGAACGTTTTACATTTTGGATATTAGGAAAAAGCACGGGTTGTGATTTGCAAAAAAGTAATCACAAAACTTCTTTGCATGGTCATAAAGCAGACCAATGCCCGAGTGAATAAATTCCCGTTGGTTGATTTGACCGAGAACACCCAAGTTTTCTTTTTGAATACTCTGCCTTTAAGTTTGATGACCGGCGGGTTGATATCCATAAAATAATAGCAAAAGCCATTTTTGGCTATGTTTGAAAACTTTGAAACTTTCTGCTCGCAACTTATTTTACAAAGGCTTGTATCATTGTTAAATGACATTTCTAGACCGTAAAATGTATTTGATTTCAGAAAAGACATGCCATTGTAAAACTTTTTTTGATTTTTTCTAAATTTTCCAATTTTATTTTGTATTTTGTTTTCATAAAAATTTTATATAAAAGAAAATTATTTTTGGTTTTATGTTTTTTAGGAAAAATAAAAAAGTTTTAAAATGAAAGTCGTCTACTGTCGGATTGAAATGTCGCATCGCTATGCGTTTGTGTCGCGTACTAAAACTGGCAGGTATAGTATTGACATATGGTAAGTTTAGAAGGAGTGTGGATTGACCCAGAGTGTCTGTTCTGTCTGGTCAGAGAGATGTGTTCATCAAAAGAGATTTGATCTCGCTCCCATACACGAGACGAGAGAGTGGACATAATCTACATTGCCAATATGTTTACGAAGACTTGAGAGAGTACCCATCGCACTGTCGACTGCTGTATCAAGTTATTATCCTCAGTCCAGATCACATCCTTGCGCCGTGTCGTTATTGCTTGTCCGTATAGTGTATGTATAGTGTGAAGTTGTGTGTCCAGAAAGACTGTCGGCGCTAGAGTACCAGGGGTGCTTGTCGATAGGGAGACTTACGAGGGTACCTTATCGTACTGCGAGAGCACTTCACAGATGAGTGAAGGAATGTCTTGCTGTATCTCGTGCTCGGAGGTGATAATGTCAGCAGTCGCAAGGGTTTTCAAGAAGCGCCCTCAGCTGCAGGATCTCTAGCGTCCCCTGGCGGCATGCGTCATGGTGAGTGCTGATAGGTTGAAGTGTACACAGAGAGAGTGGGTCCTGTGGTCATTCTGAGTGTCTGTGTGCATGTGTGATCTTTTACGCGGGGAGAGAGCTGAATAATAATTGACGTGTTAATGAAATTGCGTTTATCCTGCAGGCTCATCTGAAGAAGTTAGAGTGAGTGCTTTATTTGATCAGCTCCCATAAGAAGTAGGCGCACGTGAGTTTTGTGTTTTATCCACGCGTACTCGCGAGACGAGAGGAAATGTTGAGTAAGTGTCGAGATGTGCGCCAATATCGCATACCTATGAGAGATGCGTCGGGGTCGAGAAGAGACATTCCGAAGACCGCCTTCAGAATATCGTTTATGGTATTACGAATTCCAAGTTATGCCATTTGGTTTTGACAAATCGCACCCTTGCCGTATTCATGCCTTATGAATCGGGTTTGCAAACCATACCTGGATAATTTGTTGATTATCTTTATGATGACATTTCCTGATATATCGAAAAGAATAGAAGGAACACGAAGAAACCGCAAGCGATCTTGGAATTGCTTAAGAAGGAAGAGTTGTATGCCAAGTTTTCCAAATGTGAATTTTGGATTCACTATAGGTACAGTTATCTAGGACATGTTGTGAATCGATAGTGAACGGCAATTCATGTGGATCAGGCTCCAGATTGAATCCTTTTAAGATTGGAACATCTCCTAAAGTCCACCAACGGAGATTCGACAATTTTTTGGGTCTTGCTGGATACATCGAAGGTCATTGACAGGGTTTTTCGAAGATTGCAGAAAACCGATGACCAAGCTCACCCAGAAGAAGATTAAGTTTGAATGGGGCGATAAACAAGATAGCAGCTTTTCACTGTTTTATAGGCAAAAGTTGTGCAGTGACACCATATCCTAGCATTACCTGATTGGGAAGCGAGATTTCGTCGCATACTGCGACAGCTTCGAAGGAAGGGGTTTGGGCGCTGTATTGATGCAGGAGAAAGAAAAGTGATTTCATATGAATTCACGACAGTTGAAGATTCCATGAGAAAAACTACACAAACTCATGATTTAGAACTTGGTTGCAGTGGTATTGCTCTCTCAGATCTAGGAGGACATTATTTACTAAGGAACCAAGTGTTACGGCTGGTTTTCACCGATCACAAAAGTTTGCAAACATTTATAGATCTAAAAAGAGCTGAACATGACCGGCACACGAGATGGTTGGAGTTGTTAAGTGATTACGATTGCGGATATTCGTTTTCACCCGGGAAGCAAATGTTGTTGCTGACGCTTTAAGCAGGAAAGAAACGAGAACCCGATAGAGTTCGAGCCTTGGTTCATGACTATTAGTTGGATCTTCCCCAAACAGATCTTTAACTGCTTAGACCGAAGCGCGGAACAAAACGGAGGGGGGGGGGAAAAAAAAACACATTAGAAGTGAAGACGGTTGGTGGGAATGATTGGATCGAAGAAAGCTAAAATTTCCAGAAGCTATTAGAGAACAAAGAAGTTGGAACCACTGTGCGGATGAGAACCCTGTGCCTCAGAAGTAGCAGAGTTGGTTACATTGTTATGGCGATTTACGAACTAGTGATCATAGTCTAAGTCGAAATTCATGTAAAATCAAAATGTACTGTTCTGATAAGTGGGGATTCCGACAAATGTACCAAGAACATGAATGAGTTCTACCTGGTGGCCAACTGAAAAGCTACGAACATAGTACTTATGTTGTAACAAGTTGCAGATGACCAGGCGGCTAAGAGAGACTAAGGCCCGAATCACCATCAAGGACATCCGGAATGTTGTGAGTACAGAACCCAAAATACCACGAATGGAAGTTGTGATTCATCACCATAAGATTTTTCTCAAGTGTCACTAGACGTCTCAGGTATGATCGCAATTTGGGTGATGTGTGAACCGACTCAGCTAAGATCTGCGATCTTCCTCGGAGGTGGAAAGGAGAACGAAGCCGTTTGGATAACATAGGGCAAGATGCTGTTACTGAAAAGGGAGTGGTCACGATAGGCATGGGGATATGTCCGGTCTAATCTAGATTTGCGATAGTGACCCGAGATTCAGGCATCTAAATTTCTGTGAGGTCGACTATCAGAGTGCTTTGGGTACATAACTTGGATATGAGTCTGGCGTGGACGCTATTCCGCAAACCGACGTGGCTGAAAGCGGGGAACATTCAAAGACTCTCGAGGATATGTTGCGTGCTTGTGCTATCGACTTTGTGGAAAGAGAAGGTGGGGTGGTGTGAACCATTTGTCCTCATTAGTCGAAGTTTTCATACAACAATAGCTATCACGCCTTAGCGCATCAAGTGCCATGCACCATTTGAAGCATTTAGGTCGGGAAAGGATCGCTCACTCGGTTTGTCTGTGAGCTGAAGTTGGAGAGAGAAGCTCAATGTTACTCGGTCCTAGGAGATGATCCAAGAAACTAGACTAAGAAAAATCATTCAGATTCAAGCAAAGGATGCAGAAGATCTGCTCCGGTGACAGACAGAAGATTCTATGCTGACCTTGAAGCCTAACGCAAAACTCAATGGAATTCCAAGTCTGAAGTGGTGGACAAAAGTTCTAATGCTTATGAGGTCTCGCACTTGGGACACGGTGGTTTATTGTACGTTTGCAAGGGGGATGTGGGAGTTGAACCTAGGTATGTGGAGACCGTGTGTTTGAAGGTGCTAGAAAGGGCTTGGAGAAGTTGCTTACTAAGCTTGGACTGTCCCAGAGAAGAATTTTGAGTCAAGATTGTCCATATACATTTCATTGTTATCTATCTGAAAAAGGTGTCATTGCGATACAACCATTAGTACGGTTCCGTTCGGCTGGGACGAGTAATATTGAGACGACAACTTCATTTTGTTGAGGAACCGGTTATTAGTATTAGAATTAGTGGAGACCGAGCGGTTAACGTTTGAAGAGAGTCGGATACCATTGGTCAAAGTTCGGTTGGAACTCCAAAGGAAAGTGAGGTCCTCGAGGTACACGTGGGAGCGTTGAGAAGACCAATTGACAGAAAAGAAATTTCCCACCGTAGTTTTGTCTCCGAAGACCCACGACGTATCGTCAGTAGTGGTTTTGGGATCGGGAGCATTGAGGAAAGGCTCGTTTAACGGGGGAAGTCTTTATAATGCACCTGTGTTTTCACGGTTTGACGACGTTGTCAATAAAGTGCTATATTATTTTTATGTTATTGTATCGTGTTTACTAAATTGATAAACGTTTGAGTGATAAGAATCGCTGTAACGCCAAAAAATTGCGTTTCAGTGTAAACGAGGACACCATAATCAATTAAATGTTTACATCATATCAAGTTTATATAATTATTTTGAGAATAATCTTTACTTTGTTCATTTTATTTTTATCGGATACGTTTAAGTGTTATTCGTTTCGCGATAAATTGCGTTTAGGCACTCACGGAACCACGAAACTTTTCTACGCTTCAAAAATACCACTTGTATACCCAATAAATAAAGTAAGTTACATAAATAATCATTTCTATCTTTGTTTTGCGAAATTATTACAACTTATATGAATTTTTACATGATAATTTTGGATTAAGTCTTGCATACTTGGTCAATTACACTCCCTTACTTCTTTAATGATGCTCCATACCTTGTCTACTTGACTAAGAACCTTCCTAAAAGCCATACCATGTACCTTGACTAACTTATTGCAACTTTTGACTCTATAACTATATAAGTGCAAGTTATATAGTAAGAGGACTCATACTACTCAACACTTAACTAGAATCAAAACATAATCCTTCCTTTTGGCTTTACCTTGCTCCGGAACCAAAGCCATACACACCACAAAACCATCATAATTTTCTAACCCATCCCTTCTTTAATACACTTATTCTTAAGATATTCCAAGGTATATCCAAGCATTGACTAAGCATTTCCAAGTATTAATCAAGAAAAAGGAGCTAAGGTTTTTATTAAGAAAAGTAAAGGTTTTCTTAAGTGCAAGATTGTTTTAAGGTAAACAAAGGGTTTAGATTTTGCATTCATCACCTTCATCCATATTTGAGGTCTACTTTTGCTCTTTTATATTCTTACATTTAATCAATTTATAGCACATCTGTGCTTCTTATGGCTTAAATCACCATTTATGTTTTTATATACATGTAAAAGTGTTTTTACTTGTAAACTATATTTTCGGGACTCTTTTTATAAAATGTTTATGATATTGTTATATTGAGGTCCTGTGTGAGATATAAGAAAACCATGCAAAACCTATCTCGAGTATTCTATGGTTAATAAAAATAAAAAATAAAAAATAAAAATTGTACAGGCAGTCGATACGTCGTATCCCAAACCAGGATACGCCGTATTGGAACCTGTAAAAAGTATCTTAGTACGGGTCAGTCTGCCAAATACGTCGTATCATATAATGAATACGCCGTATAGACAGAACTGACAATAATATTTTAAATGCAGAAAAATTAAGGGCTGGATAACGTCCAAACAGTCAATATGTCGTATGGGTGGGGCGGATAAGCCGTATTGATGTTTGGGAAGACAGACTCAATAAAACGAATTGAAAACAGCCCAGGTTGTCTCTCAGGGAAGCACTTTTCTTTACAACGAAGTCTTTAAGTTAGACTTTTCTTTAGGTTCTTCTATTCCATCTCATGCATGCTTATGTGCCCGCGTATGAGCCATTCTTCAACTTTCACATTTCGAATAAATTCGGGTCCTCGATTCAAAACTCCTTTATAGAAACCCTTCAGCTTTTGGTATGAGTGCGAGATTCCATTCATCTTTTCTTGTTCACTTACCTTCAGTAATGGCGGGATCTTGTTGCATTTTTCATTAGTGAGGTGTTTGAACCTTGGGTTTGACTGCACGATTTGGTAAGTTACACTATCATCCCCATTGCAGATGGTAATGATTCCATCAAACCTTTTGGCTTCCAAACACGAAGCCTTACAAAAAGGTTCTCCAACTATCACATCTCCCATTCCTTCGTCAAGATAAGGATCCATATCTTCCACAACTGTAAAATTAGTAATAACATAAAAGTTTCCAATAAAAACAGGTGCATTAACGAAGTTTCCTAACTCATTCCTCCTTTTGAATTCAATTTTGTCTTTCATTATCGAGTTATAAAACTTTTTAGACATCACATTAATAGGAAAAATTAGGAGGAAATTAGCGTGTACATACTCAAAACCCATCGTGCACAAAAACGTTAAGTTGTATGCACAGTTGATGTGGATTCTCCTTACTAAATCCATCATGGGTTCATAAACAACCTCACCTTCCTTAATGGTGGGTTCTAAATCAACAACTTGATTCCTCTTAAGCTCTAATGGTTCATTTAGATTATTTAATTTGATATAGTCTCTATATAAGGCGTTTAATGATCTATTTAATATCAAAGTTTCTCCCATCAGCCTAGCCTCTAAATCAAGTTTCATCCTTTCTCTTAATCCTAACATATAGACCCTCTTAATTAAACTACTAGCAGGTTTAACACTTTAAAAAATGATTTTCTCATCCCCTACCCTCAAAGTAATCTTTCTTTTAAACACATCAATCTTAGCGTGGGAGGTTGACAAAAATGCTCTTTCGAGGATCAAGGGCACATTGATATCCTCGGGCATATCTAGAACTTTGAAGTCTACTAGGAAAACAAACTTACCAATCCCTACTAGTACATTTTCAACAATTCCCTTAGGATGTTTCACTGTCCTATCTGCTAATTCAACAGTCAACTTAGTGTGAGCTTATTCGCCTAAACCTATATTGAGGTAGGTCGAGAGACGCATGACACTTACGCTAGCTCCTAAGTCAGCAAGGGCTTTTTCAAAATAGATATTATTAATATAGTAGGGTAAAGTGAAACTTCCTGGGTCTTTCTCCTTTTGAGGTAGGGAATCGTCGAGAAGTGTAGCTCTATTTGAATAAGCATCCAAGTGTTATAGTCCATACGATCCCTTCTTCTCATCACAGTAATAATCATTCAAACGACATGGAAAAGGAATAGTCATTTGGCTTGGTTCAAAAATCAGTTTACTGTTCTATTTAGCTTATACGGCGTATCGGGTAGATCCTATACGGCATATCAGGGTCGTATCAGTTTCAACAGTAGTCGAGATCGAGTTGACATGATCTCTTGGGTTTGTTTTAGTTGAGCTAGGTAAACTTCTAGATCCCCTTTCTTGCAGAACCTTGCTCATTTGCCCGATTTGAATTTCCAAAGCCTTGATCGAGGCTCCTTGATTTCTGATAGCAGCATCAGTGGAAGCTCGAATTTCCTTGATCAGGTTGGAGTTTTCTTCATGTCTTTTTGCTGATTTAGTTATAAACTTGCTTAGTGATTCTTCCATTGATTGTCTTCGCTCTTGATACAAAGGGTTTGCATTATTCCTTTGGTAGAATCCCGGAGTTGTTGCTCTATTATATCCTCCTTATGGGAATGGTACATCGAACTGAGTGTAATATACTTTTTCGAGGCATTTTCCTTCTTCTTTAAGTGGACAGTCTTTACATAGCTCACATCCCACTTGAGCAGCATATACCTTTTCATTAACCTTCTTGATTTTTCTTCCAAGATTATTAAGTTGTGCTTGGATAGCGGCCAATCCATTAAAAGTTTCAATACTTCTTGTCTTAGATGTTCCATTGTGCCACTTTTGAGAATATTCGGCCATCTCTTGGATGGTTATTTTTGCATCGATAGCTGTTTTAGTAGGTATGGCACCATTGGAATCAAGAATTTTTCTAGTCGAAACTTCTAATCCATTATAAAACAAGATCACCTCCTGCATATCTGTTAAGTAGTGTTGAGGGCATTTCATCAATAGTTATTTGAATCCTTCCCATGCCTGGTAAAGAGTTTCATCAGGTTCTTGCTGAAAGTTATTGATCTCCTCTATTTTCATAGCAGTTTGGGCAGGTGGACAATACTTGTTTAGAAATTTCATCTTTAGATCTTCCCAAGTTGTAATTGAACCAGATGGTTTGTTCCTTAGCCAATGACTCACGGCTCCAGTGAGGGACATAAGGAAAGCTCGAAGCATTATTTGGTCTTGAGTTATATTAGGAATATGGAATAAATTAACAATCCCAAGAACTTTTTCGATATGCTCGTTCGTATCTTTATGATCCGAGCCATTGAAAGTGTTGTCACGTTTTGTTCTTTTAGAATTGGCATTTTCGGTTCAAAGTGATCCTTGTCATTGATTTTAGGCCTAGTAACACCCAATTCGTAGTCACTTCGGGTCTTGCACATGTACTCTTCCATGGTTTCTGTCATTGTTCCTGCAACTTCTTCCTCGGAATGTTCTTCTAGATCAGAAAATAGATCGAATTCAGGCGAACTAGATTGGTCAAGACTTGATGTCGTAAAAAGCTTCCTAAATGAGCAAAATTCTTGTTCTGGATTTTTGAAAGGTGTAAATAGTTCCTTAGTTGAAATCCTTGTCACGCACTACATAAAACATAGGATAAACAATTATTAGGATAGGCTTCGAAGAAAGGAAATACAGAAAATCAAGCACGGAAATCAAATACGAAAAATTTGTTTCTGCTGTTATATTAGGTGATCGATACGCCATATTCAATTTATCTGAATACGCCGTATCAGTCTACCGTTGTATTGGGTAAGAAAGTTAGATACGCCGTATTTAATTAAATTGAATACGCAGTATCAAGTTATCGACCAGAACAGTGTAAAGAAAACAATAAAGCAAATAAAACAAACACACAAGCAAACAATAATAAATAAATATACAAAATTTTATTCTAATCTAAATTACACTAATTCTAGGGGTTAAGTTAATGTAGGGTTAAAATCAAAATATTAAATAAAAGTAAAGATTAAACAACTTCACTCCCCGGCAACGGCGCCAAAAACTTAACGTGTCGTGGTTGTTAGGTATTATTTTTATTTATCAAGTTTTACATTTATATTTTGTCGACTATACCTAAAACAACACTAACGAGAAGTATACCCAATCAGATGTAGCTTCGTTGAAAAGTATGGTGTCGATCACTAAGAGCAAGAGCGTTAATCTTTTAATTCTATCAATATTTTGGTTAACTAAATTAAGTCAATTTAAACTATGTTAAGGGGGTTTTTAGTTTGAGAGACTGGCACAGGTTTGGTGGTGACTTAAATCGATATAAAACATGATAACACACACAAGCAGATAATCAAAAGATAGAAGAGCGGTCTAGCCAGATATAAGAAAACTAGATTAACCATGATTAATCCAATTAAAATGCATGTTTGTTTATT